>JBCEWE010000659.1:0-110211 GCA_039877035.1 Silurus lanzhouensis
AAAGCTCATACATCAACAACATTCAATTTACATAAGAATTACAGAATTGATTTTCAGAGGAGAAAAGGATAAAGCTGTGAATTTACACGAAGAAAGAGTTCTTGGGTTCAAATGAGGCTGCATCAGGGTTATTGAGCAAAGTGTTGAGCTGGAGATGGAAAGAGAACGAATGAGGTTTTAAGTGAGTTTAAAGAACTTGCCATTGTACAACTTTTAAACTTTCGTTTATAACAACTGAAATGGTATTTCTTTTTTTCAATGAAAAATATAAACATCATGTTATATTTAACCGAAGATTTTTAGAAGTAATTTTACATGTAAATGTTAAATTAATATTCGGATCTTTTAAATACACCATGTTCTTAAAAGGATGTTGTACAACATTACATTTTGAAACTGACTACTATCTCCCGAAGCCTTTCTACTGGTTCCATTAAAGACTCTATGTTTAGAAAAATCCCTGTCGTTGTCCTACTTTTGGGTCCCACCAGCTGGTAGGCTCACTGACACAATAATCTGGCCAAAACATGGATCCACAAAATCCTCAGAAGCACAAAACCGTCAGGCTCTTCTCACCTACCGTGGCAAACACCTAGAACCCCACATTTCCCTGAGCGACCATGGATCGAATTCCGATCGCGGATCGCTACGATTCAATGCAGATGGTGTACGGAAGACTGTTTTTACTTCCTGACAGACCAGGTGAAGATAAACTACATCATCTCCTTCCTATCGGGCAAAGCCCCTAAGTGGGCTATGGCTGTTTGGGATGCCCAGGGTCCCAGCTGTTTGAGCTACCCGTTCAAGCTCCTGATTGACCAGCCTAGCAACAAACCTGTTCCCAAGCCTCTGAGTCCCGCTGGGGGCGTTGGCCAGCCTCTGAACCCTGCACGGGGGACCAGCAATGCCTGCATTACTGCCAGGAGCATCACACAGACTTCCTCTTTGGCTGGAGATGTTGACCAACTTTCCCGGCCTGCCGAGATCACCGCCGGGTCTGTCTGCCCTGCGGAGCATGGCCCCCAGTATGCCTCTGTGCCAAGCAGGCTCATAAGCCTGTCAGCCTTTGACTCCTCGTCCTGCTGCGTTGCTGAGAATGTTCCCCAGCCTGCCTGCTTTTCTGAGAATGTCTCCCAACCCGCCTGCCATGCTAAAGTCTTCGCTTAGCTTCCGAGCCTCACTGATGATGTCACTCTGCGCTCTAGCCCGGCAGATGGCGTTGCACCACTCTCTAGCCCCGCCGATAACATCGCTCCATACTCTAGCTTCGTTGACAATGTCGCTGACAACATAGTTATGTTTCTGAGCCACGCAGAAAACGTCGCTCTGATCACAAGTGTCGCTCAGGCCTTTCAGGAGGCGCCGCTCCGCCATTCACGTCGGCCAGAACGTCTGGGTGCGCACCAGGGACCAGCCCCTGAATGCAGCCTCCAGCAGGCTCACCCTGCTCTTTATCAGGCCTTTCCCGGCCCCAAGGACCCGATATTCTGTGTCAGTCTGTGTCGGTGTCAAGGGATTGCCATATTTTTGAAATAATTTTATTCCAAGCCTTCAACTGTTTCCAACCCATCTCTGAATATATAACAGCACTGTAAGGCGCATGGTCATGCTCACTCACATTCTTATTGACGATCCTCTGCACTTCTTTGTAGGTGTCATTGGTGAGGGAGGTGTTCACTGGAATGCTGATGTTACTGATGAGAAACGTGAAGTTGACTGCAAAGGTCGTGTCTGAAATTTCTGTAGAACAAAACAAATGTGATTTAGAAAAGCTGCTAATGTCCATAGTGATGAGACAATGATTTGTATTTTATATAAATGTTTTGTAAGAAGAAAGCAGACATACTTGCATAGGTGAAGTTCAGCACTGTAACAGCATCAGTAAGATTTGAGAGTCGAGCACTCAGTAGAGATTGAGTTGCATTGATGACCATATTCTCAGTTGGAACAAGAGAGGAGAAGTTAAAGACCATCAGGGTCTGAACTACAGCTGATCCAGGTCTGAAAAGATTAAATATTATATCATTATTTTCACACAATCAGGATAAAAATATCCATATTTAATACCGGGCACCTTTCGGAACCGAACCTACATTACTGACGGAGTTGCTGCTGATGTCAGAACAACAGTTCCTGCAGTTGAAGGAGAAGCCGTTGTAGTCGACGCTGCAAACGAAACAATTTTGTAACTTGTTCGGTCCATTAAACCTGCTGTGATTCACAACTGAAAGTAGCATAGCGTGTGATTCAAGAAGTTATTGTGGCATACCATTCTGTGTCATGAGCCTACTGAGGAAAGCTGCTGGTGTTTTGGTGTCTCCATCTTGGAAGTGGTACTCCATGCTACCATTAACCTGGTTTCCTGAGCTCCTGTTACCAATAAAAGAAAGCTCATACATCACAACACAATTCAATTTACAATAAGAATTACAGAATTGATTTTCAGAGGAGAAAAGGATAAAGCTGTGAACTTACACGAAGAAAGAGTTCTTGGGTTCAAATGAGGCTGCATCAGGGTTATTGAGCAAAGTGTTGAGCTGGAGATGGAAAGAGAACGAATGAGGTTTTAAGTGAGTTTAAAGAACTTGCCATTGTACAACTTTTAAACTTTCGTTTATAACAACTGAAATGGTATTTCTTTTTTTCAATGAAAAATATAAACATCGTTATATTTAACCGAAGATTTTTAGAAGTAATTTTACATGTAAATGTTAAATTAATATTCTGATCTTTTAAATACACCATGTTCTTAAAAGGATGTTGTACTACATTACATTTTGAAACTGACTACTATCTCCCGAAGCCTTTCTACTGGTTCCATTAAAGACTCTATGTTTAGAAAAAATCCCTGTTGTTGTCCTGCTTTTGGGTCCCACCAGCTGGTAGGCTCACTGACACAATAATCTGGCCAAAACATGGATCCACAAAATCCTCAGAAGCACAAAACCGTCAGGCTCTTCTCACCTACCGTGGCAAACACCTAGAACCCCCACATTTCCCCTGAGCGACCATGGATCGAATTCCGATCGCGGAGCGCTTCGATTCAATGCAGATGGTGTATGGAAGACTGTTTTTACTTCCTGACAGACCAGGTGAAGATAAACTACATCATCTCCTTCCTATCGGGCAAAGCCCCTAAGTGGCCTATGGCTGTTTGGGATGCCCAGGGTCCCAGCTGTTTGAGCTACCCGTTCAAGCTCCTGATTGACCAGCCTAGCAACAAACCTGTTCCCAAGCCTCTGAGTCCCGCTGGGGGCGTTGGCCAGCCTCTGAACCCTGCACGGGGGACCAGCAATGCCTGCATTACTGCCAGGAGCATCACACAGACTTCCTCTTTGGCTGGAGATGTTGACCAACTTTCCCGGCCTGCCGAGATCACCGCCGGGTCTGTCTGCCCTGCGGAGCATGGCCCCAGTATGCCTCTGTGCCAAGCAGGCTCATAAGCCTGTCAGCCTTTGACTCCTCGTCCTGCTGCGTTGCTGAGAATGTTCCCCAGCCTGCCTGCTTTTCTGAGAATGTCTCCCAACCCGCCTGCCATGCTAAAGTCTTCGCTCAGCTTCCGAGCCTCACTGATGATGTCACTCTGCGCTCTAGCCCGGCAGATGGCGTTGCACCACTCTCTAGCCCCGCCGATAACATCGCTCCATACTCTAGCTTCGTTGACAATGTCGCTGACAACATAGTTATGTTTCTGAGCCACGCAGAAAACGTCGCTCTGATCACAAGTGTCGCTCAGGCCTTTCAGGAGGCGCCGCTCCGCCCATTCACGTCGGCCAGAACGTCTGGGTGCGCACCAGGGACCAGCCCCTGAATGCAGCCTCCAGCAGGCTCACCCTGCTCTTTATCAGGCCTTTCCCGGCCCCAAGGACCCGATATTCTGTGTCAGTCTGTGTCGGTGTCAAGGGATTGCCATATTTTTGAAATAATTTTATTCCAAGCCTTCAACTGTTTCCAACCCATCTCTGAATATATAACAGCACTGTAAGGCGCATGGTCATGCTCACTCACATTCTTATTGACGATCCTCTGCACTTCTTTGTAGGTGTCATTGGTGAGGGAGGTGTTCACTGGAATGCTGATGTTACTGATGAGAAACGTGAAGTTGACTGCAAAGGTCGTGTCTGAAATTTCTGTAGAACAAAACAAATGTGATTTAGAAAAGCTGCTAATGTCCATAGTGATGAGACAATGATTTGTATTTTATATAAATGTTTTGTAATAAGAAAGCAGACATACTTGCATAGGTGAAGTTCAGCACTGTAATAGCATCAGTAAGATTTGAGAGTCGAGCACTCAGTAGAGATTGAGTTGCATTGATGACCATATTCTCAGTTGGAACAAGAGAGGAGAAGTTAAAGACCATCAGGGTCTGAACTACAGCTGATCCAGGTCTGAAAAGATTAAATATTATATCATTATTTTCACACAATCAGGATAAAAATATCCATATTTAATACCGGGCACCTTTCGGAACCGAACCTACATTACTGACGGAGTTGCTGCTGATGTCAGAACAACAGTTCCTGCAGTTGAAGGAGAAGCCGTTGTAGTCGACGCTGCAAACGAAACAATTTTGTAACTTGTTCGGTCCATTAAACCTGCTGTGATTCACAACTGAAAGTAGCATAGCGTGTGATTCAAGAAGTTATTGTGGCATACCATTCTGTGTCATGAGCCTACTGAGGAAAGCTGCTGGTGTTTTGGTGTCTCCATCTTGGAAGTGGTACTCCATGCTACCATTAACCTGGTTTCCTGAGCTCCTGTTACCAATAAAAGAAAGCTCATACATCACAACACAATTCAATTTACAATAAGAATTACAGAATTGATTTTCAGAGGAGAAAAGGATAAAGCTGTGAACTTACACGAAGAAAGAGTTCTTGGGTTCAAATGAGGCTGCATCAGGGTTATTGAGCAAAGTGTTGAGCTGGAGATGGAAAGAGAACGAATGAGGTTTTAAGTGAGTTTAAAGAACTTGCCATTGTACAACTTTTAAACTTTCGTTTATAACAACTGAAATGGTATTTCTTTTTTTCAATGAAAAATATAAACATCGTTATATTTAACCGAAGATTTTTAGAAGTAATTTTACATGTAAATGTTAAATTAATATTCTGATCTTTTAAATACACCATGTTCTTAAAAGGATGTTGTACTACATTACATTTTGAAACTGACTACTATCTCCCGAAGCCTTTCTACTGGTTCCATTAAAGACTCTATGTTTAGAAAAAATCCCTGTTGTTGTCCTGCTTTTGGGTCCCACCAGCTGGTAGGCTCACTGACACAATAATCTGGCCAAAACATGGATCCACAAAATCCTCAGAAGCACAAAACCGTCAGGCTCTTCTCACCTACCGTGGCAAATACCTAGAACCCCCACATTTCCAGCTTAGTGCAGCTTTTGACACCATTGATCACACTATACTGCTTGCTAGACTTGAGAACGTTGTAGGAATAAAGGGAACAGCTCTCTCTTTGCTCAGGTCTTATTTGACTGATCGCTATCAGTTTGTGGATGTAAATGGTGAGTTCTCCACACTCTATGAGGTAAAGTTTGGTGTTCCTCAAGGATCTGTCTCAGGCCCACTGCTTTCTCTTTATATATGCTGCCTCTTGGTGAAATCATTCATAAACATGGGATTCGCTTCCATTGCTATGCTGATGACACACAGCTGTATATTTCAGCAAAGCCAGATGAGCTAGATCAGCTTAATAATGTTGAGAAGTGTGTAAAGGACATTAGACAGTGGATGCTTAATAACTTTCTTCTGCTCAACTCAGATAAGACGGAAGTACTTTTACTAGGACCACATGCAGCTAGAAATAAACTTTCCGATTACGTAGCATCTCTGGATGGTGTTTCTGTTTCAGCGTGTACGGCTGTCAAAGACCTTGGTGTGATTATTGACCCGAGTCTTTCCTTTGAGTCTCACGTGAATAATATCACCAGGATCGCCTTCTTTCACCTTAAAAATATTGCTAAAATTAGAAATATGATGTCGTTACAGGATGCAGAAAAACTAGTTCATGCTTTTGTTACTTCTAGATTAGACTACTGTAACGCTTTACTGTCTGGGTGTGCGAGTAAGTGCATAAATAAGCTTCAGTTAGTCCAGAATGCAGCAGCAAGGGTCCTCACTAGATCTAGGAAATACGACCACATCACCCCTGTTTTAATTAGTCTACACTGGTTTCCAATCAAATCTCGCATTGATTATAAAATATTACTACTGACGTATAAAACACTTAACGGTCTCGCACCGCAGTATCTGAGTGAACTTTTGTACCAGTATGATCCTCCACGCCTACTTAGATCAAAAGGTGCTGGCTATCTGTTGGTTCCTCAAATAATGAAGACTACAGCAGGGGGCAGATCTTTTTCTTATAAAGCCCCACAGTTATGGAACAGCCTTCCAATCAGTGTTCGGGACTCGGACACAGTCTCAGTGTTCAAGTCGAGGTTGAAAACTTATTTATTTAGTCAAGCCTTTTATCAGTAGATTTTTTTCTTAGGTAAAGGCTCAGATCTGGAGGGAACATGGATATAGAGTGTTTGGTGAACTGGGATATTTGTATGCTGTCGTCCCCTCACATTCACACTTTCACTCAGGTTTGTTGACGGTGGTGTGGTGGGTCGTCTCTTATCCCAGAGATCCCTCATGTCTGTGTTACCTTCTGGTTCTCCCTTTTAGTTATGCTGCCATAGCGAGTCTTGCCGGAGTCCAAACTGCACAGTGACATTAACTTTCATACACCAATAGTTACACTTAATAATCCATATCCTTCTCTTCCCATCACCCTCTCTCTCTCTCTCTCTCTCTCTCTCTCTCTCTTGGTCGAGTTAAACATGCTCCTGAGGCTCCAGTGACAACTGTTCCTGCCCCTCTCCCTTCCGTGGATCTTCACACTTCTGTGCAGCTTGGGACGGTCTCTCATCGACACCTTGGGTGGTTCCATATAATTCCGGAGTAGAACGGGTGCTTTGAGGACGGATTGGACTGTAGTTGGTTTTGGCGGTCTGCTGCACTGACTCGGGAGTGCAGTTTGCTTCTGATCATCATCACTGTACCCCGCAACTTTGTATATATGCTTCAAATGGACATTTGGTGCAACCCAGATGAGGATGGGTTCCCTCTTGAGTCTGGTTCCTCTCAAGGTTTCTTCCTTATGCCATCTCAGGGAGTTTTTCCTTGCCACAGTTGCTCATCAGGGACAAACAAACTTACAAAGAACATATTTACATTTAATCACCACATTATCTGTGTAAAGCTGCTTTGAGACAATGTTCATTGTTAAAAGCGCTATACAAATAAAAATGAATTGAATTGAATTGAATTTCCCCTGAGCGACCATGGATCGAATTCCGATCGCGGATCGCTACGATTCAATGCAGATGGTGTACGGAAGACTGTTTTTACTTCCTGACAGACCAGGTGAAGATAAACTACATCATCTCCTTCCTATCGGGCAAAGCCCCTAAGTGGGCTATGGCTGTTTGGGATGCCCAGGGTCCTAGCTGTTTGAGCTACCCGTTCAAGCTCCTGATTGACCAGCCTAGCAACAAACCTGTTCCCAAGCCTCTGAGTCCCGCTGGGTGCGTTGGCCAGCCTCTGAACCCTGCACGGGGGACCAGCAATGGCTTCATTACTGCCAGGAGCATCACACAGACTTCCTCTTTGGCTGGAGATGTTGACCAACTTTCCCGGCCTGCCGAGATCACCGCCGGGTCTGTCTGCCCTGCGGAGCATGGCCCCCAGTATGCCTCTGTGCCAAGCAGGCTCATAAGCCTGTCAGCCTTTGACTCCTCGTCCTGCTGCGTTGCTGAGAATGTTCCCCAGCCTGCCTGCTCTTCTGAGAATGTCTCCCAACCCGCCTGCCATGCTAAAGTCTTCGCTCAGCTTCCGAGCCTCACTGATGATGTCACTCTGCGCTCTAGCCCAGCAGATGGCGTTGCACCACTCTCTAGCCCCGCCGATACCATCGCTCCATACTCTAGCTTCGTTGACAATGTCGCTGACAACATAGTTATGTTTCTGAGCCACGCAGAAATCGTCGCTCTGATCACAAGTGTCGCTCAGGCCTTTCAGGAGGCGACGCTCCGCCCATTCACGTCGGCCAGAACGTCTGGGTGCGCACCATGGACCAGCCCCTGAATGCAGCCTCCAGCAGGCTCACCCTGCTCTTTATCAGGCATTTCCCGGCCCCAAGGACCCGATATTCTGTGTCAGTCTGTGTCGGTGTCAAGGGATTGCCATATTTTTGAAACAATTTTATTCCAAGCCTTCAACTGTTTCCAACCCATCTCTGAATATATAACAGCACTGTAAGGCGCATGGTCATGCTCACTCACATTCTTATTGACGATCCTCTGCACTGCTTTGTAGGTGTCATTGGTGAGGGAGGTGTTCACTGGAAGGCTGATGTTACTGATGAGAAACGTGAAGTTGACTGCAAAGGTCGTGTCTGAAATTTCTGTAGAACAAAACAAATGTGATTTAGAAAAGCTGCTAATGTTCATGGTGATGAGACAGTGATTTGTATTTTATATAAATGTTTTGTAAGAAGAAAGCAGACATACTTGCATAGGTGAAGTTCAGCACTGTAACAGCATCAGTAAGATTTGAGAGTCGAGCACTCAGTAGAGATTGAGTTGCATTGATGACCATATTCTCAGTTGGAACAAGAGAGGAGAAGTTAAAGACCATCAAGGTCTGAACTACAGCTGATCCAGGTCTGAAAAGATTCAATATTATATCATTATTTTTACACAATCAGGATAAAAATATCCATATTTAATACCGGGCACCTTTCGGAACCGAACCTACATTACTGACGGAGTTGCTGCTGATGTCAGAACAACAGTTCCTGCAGTTGAAGGAGAAGCCGTTGTAGTCGACGCTGCAAACGAAACAATTTTGTAACTTGTTCGGTCCATTAAACCTGCTGTGATTCACAACTGAAAGTAGCATAGCGTGTGATTCAAGAAGTTATTGTGGCATACCATTCTGTGTCATGAGCCTACTGAGGAAAGCTGCTGGTGTTTTGGTGTCTCCATCTTGGAAGTGGTACTCCATGCTACCATTAACCTGGTTTCCTGAGCTCCTGTTACCAATAAAAGAAAGCTCATACATCACAACACAATTCAATTTACAATAAGAATTACAGAATTGATTTTCAGAGGAGAAAAGGATAAAGCTGTGAACTTACATGAAGAAAGAGTTCTTGGGTTCAAATGAGGCTGCATCAGGGTTATTGAGCAAAGTGTTGAGCTGGAGATGGAAAGAGAACAAATGAGGTTTTAAGTGAGTTTAAAGAACTTGCCATTGTACAACTTTTAAACTTTCGTTTATAACAACTGAAATGGTATTTCTTTTTTTCAATGAAAAATATAAACATCATGTTATATTTAACCGAAGATTTTTAGAAGTAATTTTATTCCAAGCCTTCAACTGTTTCCAACCCATCTCTGAATATATAACAGCACTGTAAGGCGCATGGTCATGCTCACTCACATTCTTATTGACGATCCTCTGCACTTCTTTGTAGGTGTCATTGGTGAGGGAGGTGTTCACTGGAATGCTGATGTTACTGATGAGAAACGTGAAGTTGACTGCAAAGGTCGTGTCTGAAATTTCTGTAGAACAAAACAAATGTGATTTAGAAAAGCTGCTAATGTCCATAGTGATGAGACAATGATTTGTATTTTATATAAATGTTTTGTAAGAAGAAAGCAGACATACTTGCATAGGTGAAGTTCAGCACTGTAACAGCATCAGTAAGATTTGAGAGTCGAGCACTCAGTAGAGATTGAGTTGCATTGATGACCATATTCTCAGTTGGAACAAGAGAGGAGAAGTTAAAGACCATCAAGATTTGAACCACAACTGATCCAGGTCTGACGAAAGAAATAATTATATTATTTCTAATTAAGAAACTATTGTGAATTTTGAATATTTTATTTAAATATGTTTCAGAACCTAACATACATTACGGAGACTGTATTGGTAGAACTCTCAGTTGATGCCGCTGTGTTTGTAGTGTTGAGTGGAGTAGGAGGTGGGAATGAAATTGTCGTTGCGTCATTTGCCTTTATAGTGTTTAGATTTGAAGACATATACACATTATTATTTGCTGAATCAATGTTGCCAGTTATTGGTTTAAAAGATGTTGTACCCTGTGTTCTGGTCACTTTGGATGTGCTCATTTCTGTTATTTGTGTTGTAGTTGCTGCAGAATTTGTAGTTGTATTTGTTATTTCTGTACCTGTGCTTGGAGCTAGATTAGATGTAAATGCAGTTATTTGTGGAATTATTGTAGCCTGTGATGTGGATACACTACTACCAATAAATTCTGGTGATAGTGCTGTATTTGGCACCACAGCTGTAAGCTTGGTTGTCCCTGATGTTGTTAAATCATAGTTTGCTACTGATGCAGCTACACTAGATGTAGATTTAAGTGTTTCTGTGGTTGTTTGTCCTGTGTGTGTTGTAGGCCATGTTGTAAATATAGTGCTTGTAGTAAGTTCTGTTTTTGTCAATATAGTAGAGTTTTGCAATAGAGAAGATGTTGTTGTAGCCTGAGTTGAGGGTACAGTACTAGTGGTCGCCTCTGGGGATAATGTTGTAGGTGATGGTACAGTTGTAGGTTTAGTTGGTGTCACTGTACTTGGTATTTCATTGCTTCTAGTTATTGCAACTAAAGTAGAGATAGATTCAAGTGTTTGTGTGGTTGTTGTAACCTGTTTTGTAGGTACTGTACTAGGGCTCACTTCTGGTGATAGTGTTGTAGTTGATGAAATAGTTGTAGGGTTGTTTGTTGGTGATGTAGTTGTTGTTTCATTGCTTGTAGTTGATGCAACTAAAGTAGACATAGATTCAGGTGTTTGTGTGGTTGTTGTAGCCTGTGTTGTAGGTACTGCACTAGTGTTTAATCCTGATGATAGTGTTATAGTTGATGGAATAATTGTAGGGTTGGTTTTTGCTGATGTAGTTGTTGATTCACTGTTGGCAGCTGTTGAGGCTTGGGTAGATGTAGATTCAGTTGGTTTTGTGGTTGTTGTAGCCTGAGTTGTATTTACCATACTATTGCTTACTTCTGGTGATGGTGTTGTTGATGGAGAAGTTGTAGTTTTGGTTGTTTCCACTGTACTTGTTGGTTTATTGCTTGTAGTTGATGCAACGAAAGTAGACATAGATTCCAGTGTTTGTGTGGTTGTTGTAGCCTGTGTTGTAGGTACTGTACTAGTGGTGACGACAAGCAATACATTTGTAGTTGAATGAACAGCTGTAGGTGTTGATTCATTGACTGTAGTGGTTGTAGCTAGAGTAGATTGGGTTGTTGTATCCTGTGCTGTAGGTAAAGTTCTAGTGGTCACCTCTCGTGATAGTGTTGTTGTTGATGGAATAGTTGTAGGGTTGGTTGTTGCTGATGTAGTTGTTGATTCACTGTTGGCAGCTGTTGAACCTTGAATAGATGTAGTTTTAGTTGGTTTTGTGGTTGTTGTAGCCTGTGTTGTATGTACCGTACCATTGCTTACTTCTGGTGATGGTGTTGTTGATCCAGAAGTTGTAGTTTTGGTTGTTTCCACTGTACTTGTTGTTTCATTGCTTGTAGTTGATGCAACTAAAGTAGACATAGATTCAGTTGGTTTTGTGGTTGTTGTAGCCTGTGTTGTAGGTACTGTACTAGTGTTTAATCCTGGTGATAGTGTTATAGTTGATGGAATACTTGTAGGGTTGGTTGTTGCTGATGTAGTTGTTGATTCACTGTTGGCATTTGTTGAAGCTTGAGTAGATGTAGATTCAGTTGGTTTTGTGGTTGTTGTAGCCTGAGTTGTATGTACCGTACTATTGCTTACTTCTGATGATGGTGTTGTTGATGGAGAAGTTGTAGTTTTGGTTGTTTCCACTGTACTTGTTGTTTTATTGCTTGTAGTTGATGCAACGAAAGTAGACATAGATTCAGGTGTTTGTGTGGTTGTTGTAGCCTGTGTTGTAGGTACTGTACTAGTGGTGACGACAAACAATACATTTGTAGTTGAATGAACAGCTGTAGGTGTTGATTCATTGACTGTAGTGGTTGTAGCTAGAGTAGATTGGGTTGTTGTATCCTGTGCTGTAGGTAAAGTTCTAGTGGTCACCTCTCGTGATAGTGTTGTTGTTGATGGAATAGTTGTAAGGTTGGTTGTTGCTGATGTAGTTGTTGATTCACTGTTGGCAGCTGTTGAAGCTTGAATAGATGTAGTTTCAGTTGGTTTTGTGGTTATTGTAGCCTGTGTTGTATGTACCGTACCAGTGCTTACTTCTGGTGATGGTGTTGTTGATCCAGAAGTTGTAGTTTTGGTTGTTTCCACTGTACTTGTTGTTTTATTGCTTGTAGTTGATGCAACGAAAGTAGACATAGATTCCAGTGTTTGTGTGGTTGTTGTAGCCTGAGTTGTATGTACCGTACTATTGCTTACTTCTGATGATGGTGTTGTTGATGGAAAAGTTGTAGTTTTGGTTGTTTCCACTGTACTTGTTGTTTTATTGCTTGTAGTTGATGCAACTAAAGTAGACATAGATTCAGGTGTTTGTGTGGTTGTTGTAGCCTGTGTTGTAGGTACTGTACTAGTGGTGACGACAAGCAATACATTTTTAGTTGAATGAACAGCTGTAGGTGTTGATTCATTGACTGTAGTGGTTGTAGCTAGAGTAGATTGGGTTGTTGTATCCTGTGCTGTAGGTAAAGTTCTAGTGGTCACCTCTCGTGATAGTGTTGTTGTTGATGGAATAGTTGTAGGGTTGGTTGTTGCTGATGTAGTTGTTGATTCACTGTTGGCAGCTGTTGAACCTTGAATAGATGTAGTTTTAGTTGGTTTTGTGGTTGTTGTAGCCTGTGTTGTATGTACCGTACCATTGCTTACTTCTGGTGATGGTGTTGTTGATCCAGAAGTTGTAGTTTTGGTTGTTTCCACTGTACTTGTTGTTTCATTGCTTGTAGTTGATGCAACTAAAGTAGACATAGATTCAGTTGGTTTTGTGGTTGTTGTAGCCTGTGTTGTAGGTACTGTACTAGTGTTTAATCCTGGTGATAGTGTTGTAGTTGATGAAATAGTTGTTGGGTTGGTTGTTGGTGATGTAGTTGTTGTTTCAATGCTTTTAGTTGATGCAACTAAAGTAGACATAGATTCAGGTGTTTGTGTGGTTGTTGTAGCCTGTGTTGTAGGTACTGTACTAGTGTTTAATCCTGGTGATAGTGTTATAGTTGATGGAATACTTGTAGGGTTGGTTGTTGCTGATGTAGTTGTTGATTCACTGTTGGCATTTGTTGAAGCTTGAGTAGATGTAGATTCAGTTGGTTTTGTGGTTGTTGTAGCCTGAGTTGTATGTACCGTACTATTGCTTACTTCTGATGATGGTGTTGTTGATGGAGAAGTTGTAGTTTTGGTTGTTTCCACTGTACTTGTTGTTTTATTGCTTGTAGTTGATGCAACGAAAGTAGACATAGATTCAGGTGTTTGTGTGGTTGTTGTAGCCTGTGTTGTAGGTACTGTACTAGTGGTGACGACAAGCAATACATTTGTAGTTGAATGAACAGCTGTAGGTGTTGATTCATTGACTGTAATGGTTGTAGCTAGAGTAGATTGGGTTGTTGTAGCCTTTGTTGTAGGTACTGTACTAGTGGTCACGACAAGCAATACATTTGTAGTTGAATGAACAGCTGTAGGTGTTGATTCATTGACTGTACTGGTTGTAGCTAGAGTAGATTGGGTTGTTGTATCCTGTGCTGTAGGTAAAGTTCTAGTGGTCACCTCTCGTGATAGTGTTGTTGTTGATGGAATAGTTGTAGGGTTGGTTGTTGCTGATGTAGTTGTTGATTCACTGTTGGCAGCTGTTGAAGCTTGAATAGATGTAGTTTCAGTTGGTTTTGTGGTTATTGTAGCCTGTGTTGTATGTACCGTACCAGTGCTTACTTCTGGTGATGGTGTTGTTGATCCAGAAGTTGTAGTTTTGGTTGTTTCCACTGTACTTGTTGTTTTATTGCTTGTAGTTGATGCAACGAAAGTAGACATAGATTCCAGTGTTTGTGTGGTTGTTGTAGCCTGAGTTGTATGTACCGTACTATTGCTTACTTCTGATGATGGTGTTGTTGATGGAGAAGTTGTAGTTTTGGTTGTTTCCACTGTACTTGTTGTTTTATTGCTTGTAGTTGATGCAACGAAAGTAGACATAGATTCAGGTGTTTGTGTGGTTGTTGTAGCCTGTGTTGTAGGTACTGTACTAGTGGTCACGACAAGCAATAAATTTGTAGTTGAATGAACAGCTGTAGGTGTTGATTCATTGACTGTAGTGGTTGTAGCTAGAGTAGATTGGGTTGTTGTATCCTGTGCTGTAGGTAAAGTTCTAGTGGCCACCTCTCGTGATAGTGTTGTTGTTGATGGAACAGTTGTAGGGTTGGTTGTTGCTGATGTAGTTGTTGATTCACTGTTGGCAGCTGTTGAAGCTTGAATAGATGTAGTTTCAGTTGGTTTTGTGGTTGTTGTAGCCTGTGTTGTATGTACCGTACCAGTGCTTACTTCTGGTGATGGTGTTGTTGATCCAGAAGTTGTAGTTTTGGTTGTTTCCACTGTACTTGTTTTTTCATTGCTTGTAGTTGATGCAACTAAAGTAGACATAGATTTAAGTGTTTGTGTGGTTGTTGTAGCCTGTGTTGTAGGTACTGTACTAGTGTTTAATCCTGATGATAGTGTTGTAGTTGATGAAATAGTTGTTGGGTTGGTTGTTGGTGATGTAGTTGTTGTTTCATTGCTTTTAGTTGACGCAACTAAAGTAGACATAGATTCATGTGTTTGTGTGGTTGTTGTAGCCTGTCTTGTAGGTACTGTACTAGTGTTTAATCTTGGTGATAGTGTTGTAGTTGATGAAATAGTTGTTGGGTTGGTTGTTGGTGATGTAGTTGTTGTTTCAATGCTTTTAGTTGACGCAACTAAAGTAGACATAGATTCAGTTGGTTTTGTGTTTGTTGTAGCCTGCGTTGTATGTACCGTACCAGTGCTTACTTCTGATGATGGTGTTGTTGATGGAGAAGTTGTAGTTTTGTTTTTTTCCACTGTACTTGTTGTTTCATTGCTTGTAGTTGATGCAACTAAAGTAGACATAGATTCAGTTGGTTTTGTGTTTGTTGTAGCCTGTGTTGTATGTACCGTACCAGTGCTTACTTCTGGTGATGGTGTTGTTGATGGAGAAGTTATAGTTTTGGTTGTTTCCACTGTACTTGTTGTTTCATTGCTTGTAGTTAATGCAACTAAAGTAAACATAGATTCAGGTGTTTGTGTGGTTGTTGTAGCCTGTGTTGTAGGTACTGTACTAGTGGTCACGACAAGCAATACATTTGTAGTTGAATGAACAGCTGTAGGTGTTGATTCATTGACTGTAGTGGTTGTAGCTACAGTAGATTGGGTTGTTGTATCCTGTGTTGTAGGTAAAGTTCTAGTGGTCACCTCATGTGCATGAACAATCATGGTTTCCTCTGCCATTTGTGTTGTCCATTTGGTGGTACTGTTCCCGTCTGTAGTTTCTGCTGTATTTGATATTGTAGTTTGTGCTCCAGCCCCATAAAGCACCAGCCAAAAGCACACT
The DNA here is from genome assembly GCA_039877035.1 of Silurus lanzhouensis. NCBI lineage: Eukaryota > Metazoa > Chordata > Actinopteri > Siluriformes > Siluridae > Silurus > Silurus lanzhouensis. The sequence continues at coordinate 15,624 of JBCEWE010000659.1, forward strand.
GTTGCAATAATACATTATAATCATTTAAAGTTGCAAAATAATTCATTTACAAAAGCTTTTTAATAAAATTACTTTAAGACTTATTGATTATTTTGGGTTCATCTGACATTATATAGCCAAGCAACTTCCTGTGTGTTGTGACAGATTGTAAGAGGAATATTTACTTATATTAGATTAATTTTTTATATTAAGGAAGTAAGGTAATTCACTAATTATTTCTTGTAGGCCACACACACACACACACACACACACACACACACACACACACACACACTCACAAATTGAATTTAAGAACAGATATCTGTATTATACATAAGCATTCATTAATATGCATTAAACATAGTAGCAGAAGTGTGTGTAGTATAATGTTATACTTTACATTACAAAATATGGCATAAACATACATTACATTTTGAAGTGAAAGATCAAATATACTTACATATCTTGAAGGGAGTTGTGTAAATGGTGCCATATATTTTAACGATAGCAAACCTGCTGACATTCAGCCAGATCAATTCAGAATTATTAATACAATACCTGAGGGCATTCTCTGAAATTGTTGTCAAAATACAGCCTACATGTAAATTTTGGCATGTAACAATATGAGTAAACTTTCATCCAGGTTGGTCTGGAAATCATGTTTTCCAAATATGCTCCTGAGGCTTTTTAGTAGATTACAATAAGCAAAAACATTTTTTTTAAATCACCCAAGATGTTGGAAATAATCGGCATAGTTTTGACATATTGGGGTGTTTTGAACTTTTTGCACATATATTTCAAACAACTATAACCATAAACCTACTTCCAAATTAAGTATCTATCTATCTATCTATCTATCTATCTATCTATCTATCTATCTATCTATCTATCTATCTATCCATCCATCCATCCATCCATCCATCCATCCATCCATCCATCTATCTATCTATCTATCTATCTATCTATCTATCCATTTCATAGAAATGCTAGTCATAATAATAACAATTATTATACTAACAAAGTTATCTGGTCGAAAAAAGTTACCTTATTATATTTTTCATGGTGATAATTTCCAAAGATTTTCCAAGCTCAAATGATGCTCTCTCTCACTCTTCCAGCAATATCCTTACTGAGAACAGGATCTCATTAAGAAATAATTTACCAAAATTTCACCCTGATTTATAAGGAGTGGTTATGGGTGTAACGCTGAAGATGTCATTGAGACAAAGGCTATTTTTAAAACACTTACAATAATGGGTGTTTCTTTATACAGAGATGTTTTACATACTGTTTGATACAAATTATAAAAGTAGCCCAGGCAACAGAGTTAAACTTGATTTAGAAACAGACCAAATTTTAGAATTATATGGATTTTATGTACAAGGTGTACAATTAGTTTAAATGTATAGTAATGGACTATATTATATTAAACAAATGCTAAGATTGTATTTATTTATTGTTTAGCAATTACCAATTTACACGTATTGCAAATGTGTGCTGCATTCAAAGTATAAATCAGTCTAACAAAATAATCACTGGTTCACCAGAGTTTTTAAGGTCGAGAAAATATGATCATATAACCCAAATCTTCTCATCCCTACACTGGCTTTCTGTTAAGTTTCAAATCCACTACAAACTACTGCTTCTTTCTTATAAAGCACTAAATGGTTTATCTCCATGTATCTCCAGTCTTTTAACACGCTACAATCAGCCACGCTCCCTAAGATCTCAAAACTCTGGACTTCTAGTAGTTCCTAGAATAGCAAAGTCCACTAAAGGTGGTAGAACATTCTCACATTTAGCTCCTAAACTCTGGAATAGTCTTCCTGACAGTGTTCGGGGCTCAGACACACTCACCCAGTTTACGTGCAGATTAAAGACGTATGTTTTTAGCGAGTTCTACACATAAAACACATCACATCATAACCTTGTGCTCCAGAACATCTGATCACATCACATTATCAACTTGTGCTGTTAAGTCAAGTCAAGTCAAGTTTATTTCTATTGCGCTTTTCACAAGACATTGTCTCAAAGCAGCTTTACAGAAATCAACAGTCAAGGTGAATAGTGTGCATTTATCCCTGATGAGCAAGCGGTGGTGACTGTGGCAAGGAAAATCTCCCTTAGATGTTATGAGAAAGAAACCTTGAGAGGAACCAGACTCAAAAAGGGAACCCATCCTCATTTGGGTGACATCAAGAGTTTGATCATAAATCTTTCAACAATACAGAACACTGGAGAGTGAGAACTAACATGAGCACTGGAGTATAAGATTATAAGTGATGTTCTTTCTACAGTCTTTGGTATAAAAGTAGGAGCTACTGAGCTCAACATTTGTGATCATCACAGATCCAGCATCAGCTTCTCCATGCCAGAGCCTTTAAACACTCCAAGAGGTCAAATGTCAAAACTCCACACATGTAGTGGGCTCCAATTGGCACTGGTACGTCTCTAGATGGTTCAGGATGTTTGCGAGTTCGGCATCTACTTCTTTTCGGATTGTAGCGTGTTAGAAGACTGGAGAGATACATGGGAGCCAAACCATTTAGTGCTTTATAAGTGAGTAGCAGTAGTTTGTAGTCTATTCGAAACTTAACAGGAGGCCAGTGTAGGGACGAGAAGATCGGGGTTATATGGTGATATTTTCTTGACCTTGTAAGAACTCTTGCTGCCGCATTCTGAACTAACTGAAGCTTGTTTATTAATGATGCAGGACATCCACCTAGTAATGCATTACAATAGTCTATTCTGGAGGTCATAAACGCATGGACGAGCTTCTCTGTATCAGATATAGACAACATGTTTCTTAGCTTTAGAAATATTTCTAAGGTAAAAGAAGGCTGTTTTTGTAACTTGGTTGATGTGATATTTAAAAGATAAGTTGCTCTAAAATAACTCCCAGGTCTTTTACTGTTGAGCTAGTGGTTACAGAACATCCGTCTAAATGTAGGTTAAGATGCTGGAGCTTCTGTATACTAGTTTTTGAGCAAAATCTCTGTCTTATCATAATTGAAAAGTAGAAAGTTATGGGTCATCCAATCTTTTATTTCCTTAACACACTCAGTTATCCAAGTTAATTAAGCGTATCGCCTGGTTTAGATGAGATATATAGCTGGGTTTTACCAGCAAAACAATGTAAGCTAATTCCATGCCTTCTAATAATATTTCCTAAGGGAAGCGTATATATTGTGAAGAGCAGGGGTCCTAGAACTGAACCTTGTGGCATGCCATAGTTCACTAGCATTAGCCTGGATCCGACCAGTAGCACTGACCTCCCATCTAATGAAGACATTGGAGAGGTTGGTGCTCACTCATCTCCGACCTCTGGTGATCCCATCAATGGATCCACTTCAGTTTGCCTACCAACCTGGCATTGGAGTGGAAGACGCAGTCATCTTCCTCCTAAATCGGGCTACTTCACACCTGGAAAAGGCTGGGAGCACTGTGAAAGTCATGTTTTTTTACTTCTCTAGTGCTTTTAACACCATCCAACCTGTTTCTGAGGGATAAGATGGTGTACGTGGGAGTGGACCATCATCTGTCAGCCTGGATACTGGACTACCTCACAGACCGACCACAGTATGTGAGGACTCGTGACTGTGAATCTGACATGATTGTCTGCAACACTGGAGCCCCGCAGGGAACGGTTCTTGCCCCGTTTCTCTTCACCATCTACACTGCAGACTTCATGTTTAGCTCAGCAACTTGTCACCTGCAGAAGTTCTCTGATGACTCTGCCATTGTCGGTCTGATCACGAATGATGATGACAGAGAGTACAGAGGACTTATACAGAACTTTGTGGACTGGTGCCAACGGAGCTGCCTCCAGATAAACACGGGGAAAACCAAAGAACTGGTGGTGGATTTCCGTAGGCACAAACACACTTTATCACTTCCATTGGTAAACATTCAGGGAAGGGACATTGTGAGAGTGGACTCTTACAAATACCTGGGTGTTCACCTAAACAATAAACTGGACTGGACAGACAACACTGAGGCAATCTACAAGAAAGGGCAGAGCAGACGCTTTCTGCTGAGGAGACTAAGGTCTTTTGGAGTGCAGGGAGAGCTACTGAAGACCTTTTTTGGCTCTGTTGTGGCATCAGGAGTGGTCTGCTGGGGTAGCAGCATCTCTACTGCAGACAGGAAGAGACTAGACAAGCTGATCAGGAAGGCCAGCTCAGTCCTGGGGATTCCCCTGGACACTGTACAGGAGGTGGGAGAAAGGAGGATGGTAGCAAAACTATCATCCTTACTGCAGAACCCCCTGTATGAAACTGTTACCTCGTTGAGCAGCTCCTTCAGTGACAGACTGTTACATCCTAAGTGTCTGAAGGAACGATACAGAAGGTCTTTTCTCCCTGCTGCTATTAGGCTGTACAATAAAAGCTGCTCCCAGTGAACCATTAACCAAAATACTCACTGCTATTACTGTTCAATGGTGTAATAGTTAATGTTTTTTACTGTTGTTTTTTACTGTTTTACTATTTAATAATACTACTGTGTGCAATATCACCTGAAATACGTGCAATATTACCTGCAATACGTACTTTCCCTCATCTGTATTTATATATTGTGTTGTGTATATACTTGTAATATTATAGTATGTCTTATTTGTCTATTCTTTTATATATTTGCATTTATTTTTTATTTTTATTTTTTCTTCATACTGCTGTAACAAAGAAATTTCCCCACTGTGGGACGAATAAAGGTTTATCTTATCTTATCTTATCTTATAGCTCTCCATTTAAGTCTACGAAATGGTAACGATCGGACAGGTAGGATTTAAACCAGCTTAATGCCTGTCCCTGAATGCCGATGTAATTCTGTAAGCGATCTAGGAGAAGATCGTGATCTATAGTGTTGAACGCAGCACTAAGAGCTAGTAAAACTAACAGCGAGATGAAGCCTTGGTCTGAAGCTAAAAACAGGTCATTAGTGATTGTAACTAGAGCAGTTTCTGTGCTATGATGGAGCCTGAAACCTGACTGAAACTCTTCAAAGATATTGTTCTCTTGTAAGTGGGAACAGAACTGGGCAGTGACAATCTTTTCTAAAATCTTACACATAAATGGGAGATTTGAAATGGGTCTGTAATTCGATAGCGTGTTTGGATCCAGATTAGTTTTTTTAATGAGGGACTTAATAACTGCTAACTTGAGGGATTTAGGGACGTGACCTAAAGATAGTGAGGAGTTAATAATATTGAGAAGAGGCTCACCAGCTTTATATAACACTTCCTTCAATAGATAAGTTGGAATTGGATCTAACTGACATGTTGATTTAGCTTTGATAATAACATCATACAGCTCTTCCTGTCCTGTACATGTAAAACAGTGAAGTTGTGGAGTTGAAGGTAACACTGTCTCAGGAGATGGTCTCAGAGGTTGGACCGCCACAATTGTTTTTCTAATGCTATCAATTTTTTCAGTGAAGAAATTCATAAAGTCCTCACTACTAAACTGTGATGGAACACATTTTTCAGATCCCTGATTTGTAGTTAATTTAGCTACTGTACTGAAAAGGAACCTGGGGTTGTTTTTGTTCTTTGCTCAGGTGTTCAGCTCTAGCAGCTTTTAGCGCCTGTCTGTAGCTGAGCATACTGTCTTTATACGCAATTCTAAATACCTCCAATTTATTTTTCCTCCATTTTCTCTCCAGATTACGGGCTGTTCTCTTGAGGGCATGCGTATGACTATTATACCAAGGTGCAGGTGCTTGTTCTCTAACCTTTTTTAACCGGATAGGGGCAAAAGTGTCTAATGTGCTAGTGAGGATAAGGTCAATGTTGTTAGCCATTTCATCAAGATTATTAGCAGTTATGGGTTTAGTGTGAAATTTAGATAAATCAGGCAGGTTATTTATGAATCTGTCCTTAGTGGTTGGAACAATAGTCCTACCAGGTCGATAGCGTGGTGCAACACGGCTAATCTGCTCTACCAGTAGTGTGTACAGTATGAGGTAATGGTCTGTGATGTCATCACTCTGAGGTCAAATATCTATATCAGTGACGTCTGCTCCGTGGGATATTAAGACTAGTGTGTGATTAAAGCGATGAGTTGGTCTGATGACGTTTTGTTTAACCCCAAAAGAGTTTAATAAGTTGACAAATGATAATCCTAGAGCATCGTTTACATCATCTACATGAATATTAAAATCTCTTACAAGCAGCACTTTATCAAAATTGATCAAGAGGTCTGATAGAAAACAAGCAAACTCTTGAAGAAAATCAGCGTAGGGCCCTGGGGGTCTGTACACGGTGACCAGAGCAAGTTTTCTATGTATGTCTGAAAGTACAATTTTAAGAACGAGCACTTTAAATGATTTAAAACTGAATCCTAATATCTGACTAACATTAAGAGAGGCACTATAAATGTAGGTATACCGAATTCACGACCAGTCTGACGGGGCTCATGCTTATAAACATATCCTGACGGTGTCGACTCGTTTAGACCCATATAATCACCTGCTTTAATCCAGGTCTCAGTGAGACAGAGTGCATCGAGATTATTATCCGTGATCATCTCATTTACAATCAGTGCTTTGGGTGCAAGTGATCTAATGTTTACTTTTGGCTCCGGTGGAGTGGACGTGCCGGACGATGGAATCTCCAAAAATCACGGTATTGCGTTTCGTCTCGCGAAAAGGGGCAAAGCGGTTCTCGGTCGAGATCTCGGTGGTGGTGGCGGCAGGGGAGACGTCCTTGACCGGGGCTTGGCTCGGCTTGACTACAGGCACAAGTCAGGAAGACCAAAACAAGTTAGGATTATTAAAAGAGAAAAAATGATGATAGATAGATAGATAGATAGATAGATAGATAGATAGATAGATAGATAGATAGATAGATAGATAGATAGATAGATAGATAGATAGTAAAGTTTGTTTGAAAACGCAGAGAGAAATACAAACACGGAACTTGCGGCAAACAAGTCAAACACAGGAAACTTAATATCATGAACAACAGCTACGCTAATTTTTCTCCACTGCTTCTCTTTCTCTCCCCATCCCAAGGCATCCTGAGGTTGCTCCAGCTCCAGTCACGTCCCACCTCATGAAGATTATGGACCTTTAAAGAAGTAGATGCCCACAAACATCCCGAACCATCTAGAGACGTACCAGTGCCAATTGGATCCCATTTCATGTGGAGTTTGTACACTGGACCTCCTGGAGTGTTTAAAGAAGAAGAAGCTGGTGTTGGATCTGTAGATGATTGCAAATGTTGAACTATTTTATGAGTTGCTCAGTAGATCCTGGTTCCATCATCTCAACTGACTGTAAAAGACTGTAGAAAGAGCATCACTCATAATCACACACTCCAGTGCTTATGTTAGTTCTCTCTCTCCAGTGTTCTGTATTGTTTAAAGTCTATAATCACACTTTTGATTCTGAGTTCTTCTCAAGGTTTCTTCCTCATAACAACTAAAGGAGTTTTTCCTTCACCACAGTCACGCTCAGTCTTAATCAGTCATAAACACACATAGTTCATTTCCTAAGTTCTGTAAAGCTGTGTTGAGACAATGTCCATTGTGAAAAGCACAATAGAAATAAACTTGATTTGAAACTTAGACTGTCAGTGAGGTCACAGCTCAAACCAGGATTGGCTGTTCACATGGCAGGCATGTTGGTGGTCTTCCACTGGGGAGTGTGAGCCCATATGCAGAGACAAACAAGGGGCTGGGAAAAGCCCGTGATATTTATTAGCATTATATGAAGTGCAAAAAAGCAAAAATAAAAGCAAACATAAAAAATATAATCCCAACAGTAAGAAAAAAAATACAAACTGGGAATTAAACAGGTAGAAGCCAAGGAAAACACAGGAAAACTATTAGTATTACACAGGTGTGAGATATCCTTGATCAGCAGTCATAGTAACCTTGTCCTAGATTAGGTTGACCCAGAACATTCATGTGAGAAAACCCAAAATGTCCAGAGGATGGATGGATGGATGGATGGATGGATGGATGGATGGATAGATAGATAGATAGATAGATAGATAGATAGATAGATAGATAGATAGATAGATAGATAGATAGATAGATAGATAGAACTTTATTGTCATTGTATAGTACAGGTACACAGCAACGAAATGCAGTTTGACATCTACCAGAAGTGCAAAAAGTAGCAATCGTGCAAAATTTGCAGATACTGTAAATATGTAGCATATTTACAGCATGTCATATATATGTAAGCAAATGTACAGTGAATAAATATAAAGGCTGTAGCAGTACAGAGACATGTGGACATTATTAAGAAGTACAGATAGATGTTCTAAGGCTAAGACATTGAAGAGGAATGTGCAGAAGTGGAAGGTTATAAGATTATGGCATTTAAGAAATATGCAAGCTGAATAAACAAGTCCACTATATATATATATATATATATATATATATATATATATATATATATATATATATATATATATAAAATAAATAAATGCCATAATTTTGTAACCTTCCACATCTGCACATTCCTCTTCAACTCTAGTTAAAAAAGCACAACAACACCTGTACTTATTGAGAAGTCTCGTCCCTGAAACTATTGAGAAGCCTTGTCTCTGAACCTGCTGGTTCTGGTACGTAAGTTCCTGTATCTCCTTCGTGATGGAAGGAGGTTAAACAGTTTATGACTGGAATGTAAAAAGTCCTTGATTATGTTGTGAGCTCTGCGCAGACATCTGCTGTGGTGAAGGTGGTCAATGGCAGGTAGTTGGGTGCCAGTGATGCGTTGGGCGGTTTTGACCACAATTTGCAGGGCTTTATGTTCACACACAGTGGAGCCTCTGTACCGTACAGTGATGGAGTTGGTCAGGATGCTCTCGATGATGCAGCGGTAGAAACTCGTTAAAATCCCTGGGGACAGATCAGCTTTCTTGAGACTTTTCAATAAGTACAGGCATTGTTGTGCTTTTTTAACTACTGCTGAAGTGTTCTGCTGCCAGGACAGATCCTCAGAGATGTGAACTCCCAGGAAATTTAAGCTGGAGCCTCGCTCTACCTCAGTTCCATTGATGTTTACTGGTAGATGTCTCCTGCTGTTGGATTTCCGAAAGTCCACAATGAGCTCTTTAGTCTTTGTGGCGTTGAGGGTCAAGTTGTTGTTGGCATACCATGCTGTCAGACTTTAGATCCCTTCCCTGTAGGCCGATTCGTCTGGCCGACCACGGTGGTGTCATCTGCATACTTGATGATGTTGGAGTTATACAGAGGAGCACAATCGTGGGTGAACAGGGAGTAGAGCAGTGGGCTCAGAACACAGCCATGTGGACTGCCAGTGTTCAGAATGAGGGTTGAGGATACCTGGTTGCCCAACCTAACAGATTGAGGTCTGTTGGTGAGAAAGTCCAGAATCCATCTGCAAGTGGAGGTGCAGATACCCAGGTAATTAAGCTGAGTGATCAGTACAGTGGGGATGACTGTATTGAATGCAGAGCTAAAGACAATGAACAGCATTCTGATGTAGGTGTAGCTTTTATCCAGGTGGGTGAGAGCAGAATGAAGGGCTGTGAAAGCTGCATCCTCTTTGACAGGTTGAAAATGTCAGTAAAAACCTGTGCTAGTTGTCCAGCGCATGCTATGAGAACAAGTCCCGGTATGCCATCCCGGCCAGCTGCCTTGCGTGCATCCACTCTGCTAAACGCTGAATAGACGTCCGTTGTTGAGAGTGAAAGTGGGCTGTAAGCTGTAGAAGAGTCTGTGGTTTAAGTGAAATGTCCTGTTATTTGATTGAAACGAACAAAAAAGCGATTGAGTTTCTGTTGTGAAAAGCGCTATAGAAATAAACTTGACTTGACTTGACTTGATGTGTTAATATGGTCCAAAACAGATGATGTGTAAATGTCCATGTTCGTGTGAAAGTCCAGTGTGGCTTGTGAGGCGAACATGTTCCAGTCAGTATCCTGAAACTGTTGTTGTAGAGAAGAAATTGCCCCCTCTGGCCAAACCTTTACTGTCCTCACAGCTGGTTTCACCCATTTGATCAGTGGTGTGTATTTGGGTAGCATGGACAAAGAGAGGTGATCAGACTGACCCAAGTGGGGGAGGGGAATGGCCGTGTATGCCCCAGGTATGTTTGTGTATACCTGGTCCAGTGTTTTGTCCCCTCTGGTAGAGTAGGAGACATTACGATGAAATTTTGGAAAAACAGATCTCAGGTTGGAGTGGTTGAAATCTCCAGCAACAATGATAGCTCCTTCAGGATGTGCAGACTGCTGTTTGCTGATAGCTGCATGCAGTTCCTCCTTCGCTAGTTTAGCTTTAGCATTCGGCAGAATGTACACCGCAGTCACAACAATGGCTGAGAATTCTCTCGGTTAATAAAAGGGTCTGAACTTAATCATCAAATACTCTAAATTAACAGAGCAATGACTTTCAGTAACAGTAGAGTCCATACACCATGATTTGTTAACATAAATGCACAGACCTCCACCTCTGCGCTCACCAGAGTCCTCTGCTGTCCTGTCCTCCCGAAAAACACTGCGACCCCCGAGCTCAATGGCGCTGCTGGGAATGTTGTCGTTGAGCCATGTTTCCGTAATAATCATGACGTTACATTCCTTAATCCGCTTGTGAGATGTTATCGGGAGCAGCAGTTCATGCATTTTGTTCTCGAGAGACCGTACATTGGCAAGGAAGACGCTTGGAATCAATTGTTGATGCGGGTTTAGCCTTAGCCTAGCCCTGATGCCGACTTGCTTCCCCCTTCTTTGTTTATGGTCTCGGTGCCGGTGCTGTGGTCTCGCTGGCGGCGGAGCCGGATCAGCGGTCCGCGGTGTTTGGGCAATTTCCCGAGGGAGTTCAAAGTTCGTTGAAAGCCCCTCTCTGTAGTTGTGGCCGATGTCTAATAATGCTTGTCGGCTGTATGAGATGTGTGCAAGTCTGTTCTGAGTGAAAGAACTTGCAGTTGGTGGAGAAATTGCTACTAAATCGCAAATTCTGGAGAGACGCTGGGCCTCGTGTTTTGCACGTGCCACCATCTTGGTCTTACCTCCCCAGGACTGAGCTGGACTTCCTGATCAGCTTGTCCAGTCTTTTCATTTCTGCAGTAGAGATGCTGCTGCTCTCCCTGCACTCCAAAAGTCCTTAGTCTCCTCAGCAGAAAGAGTCTTTAGATTGCCTCAGTATTGTCTGTCCAGTCAAGTTTGCCGTTCAGATGAACACCCAGGTATTTAAGAGTCCACTCTCACAATGTCCATTCCCTGAATGTTCACTGGTGGTAATGAAGTGTGTTTGTGCCAAGGAAACCCACCACCAGTTCTTTGGTTTTACCCACGTTTATCTGGAGGCAGCTCCGTTGGCACCAGTCCACAAAGGTGGACTCCATGTCATCATCATCTGTGTTCAGAGCGATGATGGCAGAGTCATCAGAGAACTTCTGCAGGTGACAGGTTGCTGAGCTGAACATAAAGTCTGCAGTGTAGACGGTGAAGAGAAACAGGGCTAGAACCGTTCCCTGCTGGGCTCCAGTGTTGCAGACAACAATGTCAGACTCACAGTCACAAGTCCTCACATACTGTGGTCGGTCTGTGAGGTAGTCCAATATCCAGGCAGACAGATGATGGTCCACTCCCATGTACACCATCTTATCCCTTAAGGAGCACAGGTTGGATGGTGTTAAAAGCACTAGAGAAGTCAAAAAACATGACTCGCACTTTGCTCCCAGCCTTTTCCATGTGTGAAGTAGCCCGATTTAGGAGGAAGATGACAGCGTCTTCCACTCCAATGCCAGGTTGGTAGGCAAACTAAAGTCGATCCATTGATGGGCTTACCAGAGGTTGGATATAAGTAAGCACCAGCCTCTCCAATGACTGGTCGGTAGTCCCAAAAGTCTTGGGCACTCTCAGGCACTACGCAGGATGTTTTCCATAGCTGTGGCACCTTTCCCAGCCTCAGACTCAGGTCAAACATGTACAGCAATATGCCACACAGTTGGTTTGCACATGTCTTAAGGAGCATGGAGGCACTGTGTGAACTCTACGGCGCTATTAGCGACCTGCAGAATGCTCACCCCGACGGATTGTTTATTATCGCCGGAGATTTCAACCATGTGAATCTCAGGACTGTTCTTCCTAAACTCCATCAGCATGTGGACTTTGCAACGAGAGGAGCGAACACGCTGGATCTTGTTTACACAAACATCCCCGGCGCGTATGTATGTGACCATCTCCAAGACCATCACTACACGCTCCAACCAGAAGCCGTGGATGACTGCAAATGTGCGTGCGCTGCTGAAACAAAGAGACTCTGCCTTCAGATCAGGGGACAAGACGGCCTTAAAAACAGCAAGGGCCAAACTGTCTAGTGCCATCAGAGAGGCAAAGCGCACGCACGCGAAAAAAATCCACAACCACTTCCAGGACAGTGGAGACACTCGGCGCATGTGGCAGGGCATCCAGGCGATCACAAATTACAAGACCACATCACCTGCTTGTGACCGTGACCCCTCCCTCCCAGATGCGCTGAACGACTTCTACGCCCGGTTTGAGGTACAGAACAACGTGGTGGCGAGGAAGACCATCCCTCCTCCCACTGACCAGGTGCTCTGTCTAACCACAGCTGAAGTGAGGAAAACTCTATGCAGAGTTAACCCACGGAAGTCTGCTGGACCTGACAACATTCCTGGCAGAGTTCTCAGGGAATGTGCAGAACAACTAGCAGATGTCTTCACTGACATCTTCAACATCTCCCTGAGCAGCAACGTTGTTCCCACGTGCCTCAAGACAACGACCATTGTTTCCGTGCCAAAGAAATCGACTGTCTCCTGCCTCAATGACTATTGTCCCGTCGCGCTCACTCCCATCGTGATGAAGTGCTTCGAGAGGCTCGTCATGAGGCACATCAAGACACAGCTTCCACCCTCCCTGGACCCCATGCAGTTTGCGTATCGTCCAAACCGTTCCACGGACGATGCCATCGCCACAACCCTCCATCTGGCCCTCACCCACCTGGATAACAAGGACTCATATGTACGAATGCTGTTCATTGATTTCAGCTCAGCATTCAACACAATCATTCCTTAGCACCTGATCGAGAAGTTGAACCTTCTGGGCCTGAACACCTCTCTCTGCAACTGGATCCTGGAGTTCCTGACTGGGAGACCTCAGTCAGTCCGGATCAGGAACAGCATCTCCAGCACCACCACACTGAGCACTGGAGCCCCTTAGGGCTGTGTGCTCAGTCCACTGCTGTTCACTCTGCTGACTCACGACTGTGCACCAACGCACAGCTCGAATCATATCATCAAGTTTGCTGATGACACGACCGTGGTGGGTCTAATCAGCAAGAACGATGAGTCAGCATATAGAGAAGAGGTGCAACGATTAACTGCCTGGTGTGGAGCAAACAACCTGTCTCTGAACATGGACAAAACGAAAGAGATGGTCGTGGACTTCAGGCGAGCACAGAGCGACCAATCTCCACTGATTATTGATGGATCCTCTGTGGAGATTGTAAAGAGCACCAAATTCCTTGGTGTTCATCTGGCAGACAACCTCACCTGGTCACTTAACACCAGCTCCATCACCAAGAAAGCCCAGCAGCGTCTCTACTTCCTGAGAAGGCTGAGGAAAGCCCACCTCCCTCCCCCCATCCTGACCATGTTCTACAGAGGGACCATTGAGAGCATCTTGAGCAGCTACATCACTGCCTGGTTTGGGAACTGCACCGTCTCGGATCGCAAGACCCTACAGAGAATAGTAAGGACAGCTGAGAAGATCATCGGAGTCTCTCTCTCCTCTATCATGGACATATACACCACACGCTGCATCCGCAAAGCACACAGCATTATGGACGATCACACACACCCGTCACACACACTTTTCACACTCCTACCATCAGGAAAACGGTTCCGAAGCATTCGGGCCGCAACTTGTACTCGCACCTTGTATTACAGTAGAATGTTTACATGCTGTCTTTGCACCTTTTGTATTCAGTAGAATGTTTACATGCGGTCTTTGCACCTCCTTGCTGCTGTGTTTTTTACACTACATTGTTCTGTTCTGTTTGTATTCTCTCCTGGGTATAGTTTTTACATTTCTCCTTACACAGTACTGTATAATCAAGTATACAGCAGGTTTACTAGTCGGCGCTATACTTGGTTTTTTGTCTTTTGTCTTGTCTTGTCTTGTCTGTCTGCACTGTCTGTCTGTACTGTTTTTTTGTTTGCACTGTTTGCACCAGGTTGCACTCGATGCACTTGTTTGTGTTATAGCTCTATGCTGTTGTTGTTTTGTTGTTTAGTGTAGCACCAGGGTTCCGGAGGAACGTTGTTTCGTTTTTACTGTGTACTGTGTACCACTGTGTATAGCAAAAATGACAATAAAAGCCTCTTGACTTGATGATGGTGATGGTTGACCAGTGATGGTTTTAAATCCCTTCCACACACCACTGACATTGTTCTGCTGCAGCTGATCCTCCATGTTTCTCCTGTAATATGCTTTTCCTTCCCTGATCTTTTTTCTCAGTTCTCTCTGGACAGTTTTCAGCTCTTCCTTGTTTCCCGATTTAAAAAAAACTATTTTTATTTCTATTTCTTCTCTTTAAGTAGAGTCTTTATATCAGGGTTGATCCATGGTTTGTTGTTGGTAAAACACCGTACAGTCCTGGTGGGTACAGTATTCTCCACACAGAAGTTAATGTAGTCAGTGATACAGTCTGTTAGACTGTCAATATCCTCCCCATGTGGATTGCACAATTCCTCACTGGTCTCATCAGACGATGTCCTCACTGTGCAGGAGGCAGCTGGTTGGCTGTACACAGGTAGGAGATGAACCTGGTTGAGATCCGATTTTCCCAAGAGGGGGAGGGGTGCTGAGGTATAAGCCTCCTTTGAGTTTGCATAAAATAAATCCAGTGTTTTATTGTCTCTGGTGTGGCATGAAACATACTGAGTAAATGTGGGAAGAGTGGAGGATGGAGAAGCATGATTGAAATCTACAGAGATAATTAGAAGGGCATTTGGGCTCTGTGTTAACAGTCTGTTAACAACAGAATGCAGGACATCGCATGCCGATTCACCGTCAGAAGAGGAGGGAATATACACAGCTATCGCGATTACATGCGACAATTTCCTGGGCAGATAGTACGGCCTCATGCTAGCGGCTAACAGCTCAATATCCTTACAGCATATCTGCTCTTAAATAGTGATGTGACCAGGTTTACACCATCTTTTATTCATAAACACTGCCAGTCCTTCTTCCTTTCTCTTACCGCTCTCCATCGTTCTGTCCGCGTGCAATAGTTGAAATCCATCCCATCGCCATGTTGCGGAATGCTAACAGCTGATCCCTGGTGTAAACAATAGGACTACGGCTGTAAACAGAGTTTCCAGACATGACTGTGAACAAAGTCCGAAAAAGCAGGAAATATAGAGCAAACTATGTGAATTTGTTGATGCCCATTGTGCAGTTTACAATTACACACATACACTTGGAACAAAAAAAACACAAAGTGCCAGAACACTGTAAAATAAATAAAAAGAGTACAAACTTAAACGGAGCTGCTGCAACAGGCTGCCACTTGGGCAGCGCCTAACTTAAAAGGTTCACTTGGTGTGACATCTGGAAAGAGAAATGAAGACCAAGAGACGTGGTGATGGAATGAGGACGTGCAGGACAGCATAAGGAGAAAGAGGTTGGCGAAACAGGATTGGGATCAACAGAGTTATGAGAAAAGTAGTCGGGAGAACAAGGTGATGAGGCAGCAGGTGAATAGGAATGTGGTGAAAGTCAAGGAAAAGGCATATGAGGAGCTGTAGAAGAAGGTGGACACTAAGGAAGGAAAAGGAATTAGCGTAGCTGCTGTTCATGATATTAACAGCACAAGTTGATAATGTGATGTGATCAGATGTTCTGGAGCACAAGGTTATGATGTAATTTGTGTTATGTGTAGAACTCGCTAAAAACATATGTCTTTAATCTGCACTTCAACTGGGAGAGTGTGTCTGAGCCCCGAACACTGTCAGGAAGACTATTCCAGAGTTTAGGAGCTAAATGGGAGAATGTTCTACCACCTTTAGTGGACTTTGCTATTCTAGGAACTACTAGAAGTCCAGAGTTTTGAGATCTCAGGGAGCATGACGGATTGTAGCGTGTTAGAAGACTGGAGAGATACATGGAGATAAACCATTTAGTGTTTTGTAGGTAAGAAGCAGTAGTTTGTAGTGGATTTGAAACTTAACAGGAAGCCAGTGTAGGGATGAGAAGATTGGGGTTATATGGTGATATTTTCTTGACCTTGTGAGAACTCTGGCTGCTGCATTCTGAACTAACTGAAGCTTGTTTATTAATGATGCAGGACATCCACCTAGTAATGCATTACAATAGTCCAGTCTGGAGGTCATGAACGCATGGAGGAGCTTCTCTGCATCAGATATAGATAACATGTTTCTTAGCTTAGAAATATTTCTAAGGTGGAAGAAGCTGTTTTTTTTAATTTGGTTAATATGATATTTAAAAGATAAGTTGCTCTAAAATAACTCCCAGATCTTTTACCGTTGAACAAGTAGCTACAGAACATCCGTCTAAATGCAGGTTCAAATGCTGGAGCTTCTGCGTACTGGTTTTTGGGCCAATGAGAAAAATCTCCGTCTTATCAGAATTTAATAATACAGTAGTAAGTTATGATTTATCTAATTGAGTGTATCGCCTGGTATCGATGAGATGTATAGCTGGGTGTTATCAGCATAACAGTGGAAGCTAAACCCATGCCTTCTAATAATATTTCCTGAAGGGAAGCATGCATATTGTGAAAAGCAAGGGGTCCTAGAACTGAACCTTGTGGCACCCCATAATTAACTAGCATTAGCCTGGATAGCTCTCCATTTAAGTCTACAAAATGGTAACGATCAGACAGGTAGGATATAAACCAGCTTAATGCCTGTCCCTGAATGTGATCCAGGAGAAGATCATGATCTATAGTGTCGAATGCAGCACTAAGATCTAGTAAAAACCAACAGCGAGATGAAGCCTTGGTCTGAAGTTAAAAACAGGTCATTAGTGATTTTAACTAGAGCAGTTTCTGTGCTATGATGGAGCCTGAAACCTGACTGAAACAACCGACACTGAACAAAGATGTTGTTCTCTTGTAAGTAGGAACAGAACTGGGCAGCGACAATCTTTTCTAAAATCTTAGATATAAATGGGAGATTTGAAATTGGAAATTGGTTTAGGATCAAATTTTGCATGAACAGTTCTGCATATCTACATCTATCACTGAACAGAGTTCATCAATAATGATAGAACTGTAATAAATGGACATTTGGTCAGTTTATTTGAGGATAGGTTCCTTTTGAAGTCTGGACATATCAAATGTTTAAACCGAGAAAATTTATCATTTTAAGGTAAAAATAAGTAGATTTTAAATGTCATGGCATCAACACATCTAAAGAAAGTTGGGAGAAGGAGGAAAACTTAGTTGTGGAAGTGGAAACTGGATTTTTTTAATAGTAGCTGTCAAACTTGGCTGCGGCAACTCCAGCACTCTCCTCATGTTGTACATATTGTGTTTTTTTTTTTGTTGTTTTTATAATCCTATGTAAAATAAAAATGAATGTTAAAGTAAAAATGTCATGGTGTGAGTGCACTGCAAATATGACAATAAATAGTTGTCCTTGTCTTGTCATGTCTTGTTATCTTGATGTTCTTTGCTGAAAATGTTTCTTTCATCATTCACTTGTTTACACACCTGGCAAGCAATTTAACAATACTATAAATGTGCAACAAATGTATTTAGCTACAGATTAAGAACTTTAAATCTGCTTTGCTCAAAGGGTCAACAAAGGAAACTTAAAGTGCTACATAATACAAATACATCTTGTGTAACTGTGTCCTTTCAACTTGAGGCAACAGACTGGGGATGAACTACAGTGTTCTAAAACTGGCCATATACTGTTGTTAGAAAGGATTCCTATTTAGTTGTAATTCCATGCTTCACCACTAGAGGCAGATATACAGTTTACCAAGCAATGACAAGCTATCTGTGACATCACAGTACACCGTCCCCCATTAAGAGTATAAAAGACCAGAACACGGAGCTGTTGCATGCATTCTGCATCACGCAACCTACTGAACAGCAGCTAGCAGAAGACAGCAAGAATCACCTCATATACAATCAATTCTATACCCAGTAAAGTGTTCTGAATCCTGTATCGTGTTTTTATTGACGCGCTGGGGCGAGTACAACCCACTGAACAGCGTATACCAGATAGTGAGAATCCTTATATGGTCCTTCGAGCTAGAGAGAAAAGAGAATGCACCACGTGCAAGAGAATGCACGTGGTGCATTAGCATGTATGTGCTCATGTATGTGCTCATGTATGTGCTCATGTATGTTCTCATGTATGTTCTTTTGTATGTGCTCATGTATGTGCTCATGCATGTTCTCATGTATGTTCTTTTGTATGTGCTCATGTATGTGCTCATGTATGTTCTCATGTATGTTCTTTTGTATGTGCTCATGTATGTGCTCATGTATGTTCTCATGTATGTTCTTTTGTATGTGCTCATGTATGTGCTCATGTATGTTCTCATGTATGTTCTTTTGTATGTGCTCATGTATGTGCTCATGCATGTTCTCATGTATGTTCTTTTGTATGTGCTCATGTATGTGCTCATGTATGTTCTCATGTATGTTCTTTTGTATGTGCTCATGTATGTGCTCATGTATGTTCTCATGTATGTTCTTTTGTATGTGCTCATGTATGTGCTCATGTATGTTCTCATGTATGTTCTTTTGTATGTGCTCATGTATGTGCTCATGCATGTTCTCATGTATGTTCTTTTGTATGTGCTCATGTATGTGCTCATGTATGTGCTCATGTATGTTCTCATGTATGTTCTTTTGTATGTGCTCATGTATGTGCTCATGTATGTTCTCATGTATGTTCTTTTGTATGTGCTCATGTATGTGCTCATGCATGTTCTCATGTATGTGCAAATGATTGAGATGGAGAGTTTGGTTTAAATTGAAATTATTTATTTGGACAATGGCATTAATGTTTCATTTTGGCTTTGTTGTTACAATGCTGGGTTTTTTTATTTTTTTGTGAGAATTGTTCCTGAATCCTGTCCATGCTGTGAATATTCGTATTCCGGTCGGGGCTGGTGAGCCGTTCCATCATTTCGTACCTGGAAACAGAGAAAAGAGCGTGAAGTCTGAATTGGTAGGATCAAACTAATTTTTAAAGTTTATTTTTTTCTACCTGGACCTTCAGTGGATCAAACATGTTGTTTTTTTCTTCTGGATTGAATTTTTTCTTCCACTTCTGCTGAACATTGGTTTATATTTTTGAACTTGAAATTGAGTTATCGAACTTAAACTTAACTGGACATTAAGATTGAGTTGAATGCAAAAACTGAAACATTGATTTTGAAATTCAGCGTGTGAAATTTGTTTATTTGTATTCTGAATCTGAACTTTGATGTGGGTTTTTGAATTTTCATACCCTTTTGTTATTTTGAGTTTTATTATTTTCTAAGAGAAGTTTTGAGGAGTAAAAATAATCAATCAAAACAATATACTACAGTCTTTGCTCTGTTGAATGACTCTGTTCTTTATTTTAATTTATTCTGTGTAATTAATTGATTAGAGACTATTACTAGATTACACTTTTATACTTATTGCTTACTTTTGCTCCTGTGAGACGACCCTTATCTTCTGATTCTGGTCCACAAGAATCCCCAGTGGTTGGCGTGGTTCCACAAGTGTTTCATGCAGTGACCTAGAGTTGGTTAGAAGAGTGCTACACACTAGTGGGACCGTGTTACAGCTGCTATAATCCTCTTCTTCTTTTTTTGTCTTTTCTCCCATTAGGGGTCTCCACAGCGGATCATCCATCTCCATAACCCCCTGTCTTCTACATCTGCCTCTATCAACTACCTGCATGTCTTCCTTTACTACATCCATAAACCTCCTCCTTGGTCTTCCTGGTGTCTCCATCCTCATCATTCTCCTACTGATATACCCCATGTCCCTCTTCTGCACATGTCCAAACCATCTCAATCTCCCCTCCCTCACCTTGTCTCCAAAACGTCCTAGATGCGCTGTCCCTCTAATAAACTCATTTCTAATCCTGTCCATCGTCGTCACTCCCAACGAACATCTCAACATCTTCAGCTCTGCTACCTCCAGCTCCACCTCCTGTCTTTTACTCAATGCCACTGTCTCTAATCCATACAACATCTCAGGTCTCACCACAGTCCTATAAACTTTCCCTTTCACTCTCACAGATACTCTTCTATCACAAATCACTCCTGCTATCACTGTTCTCCACCCACTCCACCCTGCCTTCACTCTTTTCTTCACTTCTCTAACACACTCTCTATTACTTTGCACTGTTGACCCCAGGTACCTGAACTACTCCACCTTCTCCACCTCTTCTCCCTGCAACCGCACCCCTCCACTGCCCTCCCTCTCATTCACACACATGTACTCTGTCTTACTCCTACTGACTTTCATTCCCCTTCTCTCCAGCGTGTACCTCCACCTCTCCAGGATCTTCTCCACAACCCTAACCCTCCACAACTTCTCTCTCCACCCTGTCGAACGCTTTCTCTAAATCTACAAACACACAATGCAACTCCTTCTGACCTTCTCTATACTTCTCTATCAACATTCTCAAAGCAAATAATGTGTCTGTGGTGCTCTTCCTCAGCATGAAACCATACTGCTGCTCACAGATGATCACCTCTTCTCTCAGCCTGGCTTCCACTACTCTTTCCCATAACTTCATGGTGTGACTGATCAACTTAATTCCCCTGTAGTTACTGCAGGTCTGCACATCTCCCTTATTCTTAAAGATCGGTACCAGCACACTTCTTCTCCATTCCTCAGGCATCTTCTCACCTTCCACAATCCTGTTAAACAATCTGGTTAAAAACTCCACTGCATCTCTCCTAAACATCTCCACGCTTCTACTGGTATGTCATCTGGTCCAACCGACTTTCCATTCTTCATCCTCTTAATCGCTGCTCTCACTTCCTCCTTACTAATCCTATCTACATCCTGCTTCACCATCTCCACATCGTCCAACCTTCTCTCTCTCATTTTCCTCATTCATCAGCTGCTCAAAATCCTCCCTCCACCTTCTCAACACACTCTCCTCACTAGTCAACACATTTCCCTCTCCATCCTTTATTGCTCTAACTTGCAGCACATCCTTTCCAGCTCGGTTCCTCTGCCTGGACAATCGGTATAAATCTTTTTTTTCTCCCTCCCTCAGTCATATTTATTTATTGAGCACATTTAAAAACAGCTGTTGGCCAAAGTGATGTACAGAATTTAAGCATATAACAAAATACAAAAGTCAACATAGAACATGGCAACAGATATTACACTACAGTTATGCCAGTGTGCTTAATGGCATAACTGATCATAAGCAACAGTAAATAAATAGGTTTTAAGAAGAGACTTATAATCAGCGTATGTTGGTGCACTTCTTATATAGAGTGGCAACTTGTTCCATAACTGTGGAGCAGCCACTGAAAATGCACGATCTCCTTTCAATTTCAATCAAGCTGCCATTGATAGACATTTGAGCAAGCCTGTAACCCTCAAACGCTCAGATAATTGTAATTCGCTCTTGGCAAGGGTGTCTGCCAAACGTCATTAAATGTAAATGATAGCAAGATAGACCATGCAGCCACCCAAGAACCGCATGCTCTGCATAACTACAGCTGATGTGACAAACCACAGAAGGCTGCTGGACCAGACAACATTCCTGCATCAGGTCTCATATTGTGGAACTGCAATGACTAACAGACTGGTGCAAAACCAACAACCTCTGAACACAAACAAAAGAAAAATGGCAGTGTGTGTGACACCAGATCAGCACAAGAAAATCCTGTTTTTTACTTGGTGGAGAACATTACTTGGTCCCTCAATACTAGCTCCACAGACAAGAAAACAGAGCAGCATCTTTTTATTTTTTCAAAGGCAGAGAAGGACACGAGTACACACATACAGAAAAATCTCCAATTGGGTTTTTTTTTACATATCACTTTTCAAAACACTTTATAAAATATTAGTTTGCACTGTACTGTTCGGATGAAGCGCTCAAGATAAGTTTGTATTTGTACGTTGAGTTTAAATAAAGACTTTGTGGTTTACTCCCGGTTTCTGATGCCAAGTCTATATCCGTGACCGTCACCACTGGCTTGCGTTATCATAAGTAAGAATAAACCTAATTTTGTAATAATGAAAACATATCTGTAACTTCTTTCTGATTATTTTATCTGTAAACTATAGGGCTGCAACAAAAAATCAATAAAATATATAATCATATCGGTAATAATTGGTAATGAAATTCATTGTTAAATGAAATATCGATTAGTTGGGCTGCTCAAGAGACTCAAGTCATACATATCATTTTTATTGTTGTTAAAATAAGCCTGTTAGCTTACTGCATTTCTGTTTCATTCTCTTTTTATAGTTTAAAATGTGTGTTTTCAAACATGCTTTACTGCAGCTTTACTGCTTGTTTTTAATGTTTGTATATTTGTAATTTGTATATTTTATGCATACCATTTAATTATTCTAAAAAAGATTGATATTCCAGATACTTATCTTCACAACTAAACAAAATCTCTTTTTTATAAATAAAAACTGTCAAAACAATGTTTTATTATATTTTATATAGATTTTTAAAAATGGTTGTCAACTTGCCATCTGAAAAATACAATTTAAATGTTGATTTACACAAATTGCTTTCTTTCATACCCAAATCCTTTTTCTTTTTTTTTTTAATAAAACAGCACAACATGAGTGAATTTGTTAAACGTCGGATCAAAAAGCCTGAGAAAAGTTCTATAAATATTGTTTTACTGTGTACTGTATCAGCTGTATAAAGTTGGCAATAAAAGCCATTTGAACAACATGGGTGTGGTAGCAGATGTTCAACAGCAGGGAAAACAAGTTTTATATTAAACTGACACTTGTGTAAAATGGAAATGATACACTACCACTCCCAGAAACAGAAGTATTATTGAAGGACCAGTGTGGCCTAATCACAACATTCTTTCAAACACACACTTCACACCCTGACACTTTGTCCCTTGGGGATTTAGTTGGGTTATTTGAATAAAACAATGTACGGAAGCATTTATTTTTAGCCAAATGCAGAAGTAAAATAATAGGTTTTTATGATCCAATGTGAGTAATGCCTCAGTTCTATTTGTTCCGTTTTCATACAACAAAAACACATCAGATGTTTAAACGGAGAATATGTAAAAAAAAAAAAAAAAAAAAGGCCATTTTGAATTTGATGGCTGCAACACGTCTCAAAAAAGTGAGAAAGGGCCATGTTTCCCACTGTGTATTATCTTATTTTCTGTCTGTATATTTCTGGGAACTGAGATCAGTTGTTTGAGTTGTGAGAGAGGAATGTTTCTGGATCATGTTCAAACATGCCTTCTTCTCTGCATGATAGAGATTTAACCTGCATGTGTGGATGACATGCAAACTGTGTTCACAATGATTTCTGGAGGTGTTAATGATCCCATACACTGATTCATGACTGGTTTAAATGCAATGGCCTCTGAGGGCCCGAAGATCACAGCCATCCGATATTAATTCTTCCTTTCGTCCCTTGAGCACAGATATTTCTCCAGATTCTCAGAAACTTTTGATATTATGTTCTGTAAATGATAGTCAACTGTTTTTCAATTTGATGTTAAGAAACATTCTTCTGAAATTGTTCCACAGTATGTACACAGTCACAGATTAGTGAAGCTCTGCCCATCTTTATTTCTAAATATATCACTAATTATACCCAATCATCTTACTGACCTGCTGTCAATGAACCTCATTAGTTACTAAATGTTTCTGTACTGTTCAATTTTAATAACACATTACTTCCCAGCTAAAACTTTTATGTTCTGAGAACGTTTTTCTAACATTCTCCTTTGGTTGTGAGAATGGTGATTTGAAATGTTCAAAAAGCATGAAAATGTCAATTTTACCTTCTAAGAACATTCATTTAGAACATTTTTAAATTTTTTAAATTTCATAAAAATTCTAGCATTGGCTTTTGGTGGTCCGTGCCTAACTGCATGCTCATGAGACTATTAGTACCACAGTTCACTCTTTAGTGAACACAATATACTGTATACACAGTTTGACAGAAAGGTCTGTCCAGACCAGTCCGTGTTGAGCAGGACTCTGTGACTGTTTAAAATGATTTTACTTTTAATGCATTCATTTGAATCTGGCAATGTCGAATTATCAAATGTCAATGCTGAAATGGGTTTTTCTTGTTAAAGGTTCAGACTCATCTAGGGCCCATCTTTCTTTGGCTTTAAAATAATGATCATGTGCATTTGCAATTGTATCAGAAAAAGGTGAAATTCTAGGGTATGAGATGTTTCTTTGTGTCTTTGTGTGTTTGAAAGTATATACTTTGTTATATGTATATGTTATCCATGAGTAATCTTTATTCACTCCAAACTAATTCTAAACACACGTTTGTTTTTCAGGTGGTTCATCGGGATAAATCCGGGAAAAGGGCACCAAAGCTGTTAGGGTGATATCAAAGCAGAAAGAAAAGGTCACCCAGAAAAAGACCACCAACCCTCATGTCTCCAGTCTGCTAAAATGTATTGCATTTTAACTGGGACTTTATATAAGTAATACACACCACACACATATGAGCAAACTTACATCACACAAATATCACATACACGAGCATCTTACACACACACTCACATCACACACACTCACACACACACGTGCATATTCACTAAAAAACCTATACTCGGATTTCTCTAAGTCTTTCACTTAATCTTTTTGTCCAGAGTTAATTTTTTTTATTCACATTTATACTTATCATATAAGCTTTGGGATTTTCGTTTACCATTTGTTTTAATTTTATACAAATGTTCTGTAAGTCAGAATCTGATGTGGGGAATATTTTGAGTTATTTTCTTTAATGTTGTTTAGGTGTTATTCTAAGACAGTTTTCCAACAGTTTAATAAATAATAATAATAATGTTTAATTTATATAGCGCCTTTCCCAAGCTCAAGGACACTTTACAAGGTCCAATATTTCAAGACAGATGAAATATAATGAACATAAACATAAACATATTCGTCTGACATTTTCCCAGGACGAAGGAACACATGAAGCTGCATGAGTTAATAGCAGAGAAAAACACAGACACAAAAACATACAGGACAAGAGATAGAACACTACATAGTACATGAAACATACACCACATTTCAGAAAAATGAAGGACTCCTAACACATATGCATTGAGTGATAGTGGAGATTGAAAAGGTGGGTCTTAAGCCTTGATTTAAATTTAGACAAAGTGGTGATGGTTCTGAGTGCAATTGGTAGGGAGTTCCATAGTATTGGAGCGATGACAGAAAAGGATCTGCCACCCGCAAAGGATAGACGGTATCTAGGAACACATAGAAGTTCAGAATTTGAAGACCGGAGTGATCGTGAAGGAACATAGGATGAGAGAAGATCGAAAAGATAAAGGGGGGGGGGGGCATTTAGTGCCTTATAAGTGAGCAGTATGATTTTATATTTTATGCGAGATGAGACTGGCAGCCAGTGAAGATCAAATAATATAGGGGTAATGTGGGCAGATTTTTTAATTGGAGGTGAACATTCTGGCAGCCGAGTTTTGTATGTACTGTAAACGTGAGATTGAGTGAGCTGATAAGCCAGAGAAGAGTGTATTGCAGTAGTCGAGACGGGATGTAATCAGAGCATGCACTAATGTTTCGGCATCATTTCTGCAGATAAAAGGTCACAGTTTGACAATGCGTTGTAAATGAAAAAAAAAAAGACGTTTTAGAGAGGAATGACTGTAGCTGAGCGGCCACAGCCTTTTCCATGATCTTCGATACAAATGGCAGGTTGGAAATAGGGCGGTAGTTGGATAAGTCTGCCGGGTCCAGATTAGTCTTTTTTTAGTATTTTGAGTATGGGAGTAACAGCAGCAGTCCTAAGTGACACAGGTACAGTAGTGGAGATAAATGACATATTAATGAGGTGGGAGATCGGGGCAGAAATCGCCAATGTACAGTCTTTTAGCAGAAAAGTAGGTGCAGGATCAAGAGTGCATGATGAGGAGTTAGATTTTTGTATTAACTCAGTGATTAATGAGGAATTGGTTAGGGCTAGCGTTGTCATAAAATTATTAGATTGAGATTTCATATGCTCATCGGTAGTTGGTTCCTCACCAAATGTTGCATACAGAGTATCTAGCTTACCCTGGAAATGGTTCAGGAAAGAGCAGCACATAACCATGGATTCAGAGTCACTAAGGCTGTGCTTTGGTGCTTGAGTCAGTTTATTAATTGTGCTAAATAACATTTTGGGCCTATTGCTTGCTTTGTTAATGATGCTGGAGATATGGGAAGAGCGGGCTGTATTTAAGGCCAGTTTGTATTGCTGAAGGCATTCAGCGTATATAAGAAAATGGCCAGGTAACCCAGTTTTCCTGAACAGACGTTCATGTTGTCTTCATTAAAAGAAGAGATGTTTTAAAGCAACATTTAAAGCTGCCTAATTTCTGTTAGATTTTAAGTCAATATTTCATAGGGTACATTTATACACTGTATACATTTATGGATGTTGGCGTGTTGTGTGCTAATCCCGGTTGTAGGACATCGCAAAAGATTTGTGTCAACATGGAAAACACTTTATAACTGCAAAGGATTTGATTTATTTTATTAAAGGTGTGTTGTGTTATAGCATGTGAGTGACACTTGTCAGAGAAAAAAAAGATTTTTAGCACAATTCACACCACTGGTGGTTGAAGTAAACAATAATCTCTGAATCATGAAACGGATTGTTTTTCTGATCTTTTACCATCTTGTCAGCTGATTTTGAGAAGGGGGAGGAATGACAGGAGGTGTGTTCGAAACTTGAAGCGCCGCTGCACAGACTGATCGGTTTCTGACATCAAAGTGACACGAGAGCAGTTTGAAAGCAGGTGGAGCAGACGGCAATCTAATAGTTCTCGCAGTACTTTGACGTCATACACTGAATGGTCTGCGCAGTTTCGCTTCAAGTCGAACACACCTTCACCCTCAGTTAACATGCGCGTGACCACAAGCACCGCAAACCTTTACATGACTCACAAATCACATTAACTGATCAAAAAATGCTTTCGCACAAGTTTATTCTTTCAAAAGTCTGTTTTTTTTTTCCGTTTTTTTTCCTGGACAGTCCTGTATTTCAGCTCTATTTTAAATATCTCAACTTGTTATGAAAAAATCATGTTTGTTCTGTGTTTTCTCCTAAAATCACGGAAACCAGATGTGTGCCTTGGTTGAAAACTTATGATATTATCACTGAAAAGTATCCTAAACCAGGTTTAAATCCTGTAAGTGGGTGACAACACTACTGAGGTAAATATTTATATTTCTACACAGCTGTTCTTTGTATCCAAAGTAGAAGTATTGCATCCCAGATTTCGTAAAGTTCTTGCAGGTCCTGGGAGCGCTGGGTGATGCTCACTAAGAATTTTAAGTAGGCCATCCACTGCATTATGTTTGACCTGAAATTCATTGGCCGACTGTGCAAATCAAAATCTTAAAGAAGGTGTACCAGCGGTGTGCGAGTGGAGGCGGAGCCAGACGGAACGGGTGGTAAGAAAAACCTGCAGCTGATAAAACTAATCAGTGTGATCTGTTTCATTCCGGCGACGGGAATAAAGGGAAGAGAGACGCCAACCTCCAGGAGAGAGATCCCTGCGAGATGTGTGTGTGTGCACGTGTGTGCACGTGTGTGTGCACGGCACGTGTGTGTGCACGTGTGTGTGCGTGTGTGTGTGTGCACATGTGTGTGTATTTGCATAAACAGTGAATTAAACTGATCTGTTCAAAACTGGTCACTGTCCTGAGAGTGTTCCTTCCCCTGAAACACTTGCCGTCCCACAGAAGGCACGCTGTCTGCATCATCAGAATTTAAATTTGGTCAGAACTAGCTTGAACCCCCTGGATTTCAACATTAAACTCCAAATCACAGCCAAAAGGGGCTGTGTTTGCTGAAGGGGCAAACTCAAATTCTCCAGACTAGTAGAGCTTGTTTGCACCTCAGAGTTGTCTACAATAATCCAATTCCTGCTGTTCTCTTTTCACTCTTTTCCAGAATGTGTTGTATTTTTGTTTTGTAGGCATTGTTAATCACTACAGTAAAAAAAAAAAAAAAAAGACATAGAATGGCAGATTCCATCTGGACTTTCTCCTTTCTTCCTGTGGATGAGAATGCCGAGAAGCTGTAAACATACTAAACGAGACTCTGTGTGTCAGTGTCATTAAACAAGTCCTTTAACTTCTAAATGCACTGACAGGATGCTTGCTACTACAAATATTAAATCAAAAGTTATTTTTGTAAATCTAAATGCAAACCTGACAAACACATCACTTGATCGCTTAAAGATTCAAGCTTTTATAATTAGTGCCAATTTTGCATTTTGCAGTTCTCATTAGGTGAATTTAGACATTTACTTTAAAGGAGCAATTCACATGTAAAATCATACAAAATGAACAAAACTCCATGACAAGAGTTCGAAATGTCTATCCTGTCTATATGTTTGGGGAAAAAAAGGTCTGAAAATATTTTATATATTTAAAAAGGAAATATGAAGAATTCTCTTTAGGATGCAGCATATTTTATAATGCACACCTTTCTTTCTTTCTTGCTAAACATCTTTGATGTGCTTTTTAGAAGCTGAATTATAATCAAATTCTTCCAAACTGCATTTTCTACTTTTAAATAGTAATTGGTACACTTTTTATTTATAATTATATTTCAAATTTTTACAACAGACATTGTCTCAAGGCAGCTTTACAGAATGTAACAGTGAAGGTGAATGATGTGTATTTGTCCCTGATGATCACCATGGAGACTGTGGTGAAGGAAAAATTCTCTTAGATGTTCTGAGGAAGAAACCTTGAGAGGATCCAGACTCAAAAGCAGAACCTCATCCTCATTTGGGTGACATCAAGAGTGTGATTATAGTCTTTAAACACTACAGAACACTAAAGAGTGAGAACTAACATGAGCACTGGAGTGTGTGATTATGACTGATGATCTTTCTACAGTCTTTTACAGTCAGATGTGATTATGGAAACAGGAGCTACTGAGCAACTAATAAAATGGCTCAACATCTGAGATCATCACAGATCCAGCATCAGCTTCTCCATGCCAGAGCCTTTAAACACTCCAGGAGGTCCAGTGTTCAAACTCCACATGAAGTGGGATCTAATTAGCACTGGTACGTCTCTAGATGGTTCGGGATGTTTGCGAGTTCGGCATCTACTTCTTTAAAGGTCCACAATCTTCATGAGGTGGGACGTGACTGGAGCTGGAGGAACCTCAGGATGCCTCGGGATGGGGAGAGAAAGAGAAGCAGTGGAGAGGAATTAGCGTAGCTGCTGTTCATGATATTAACAGCACAAGTTGATAATGTGATGTGATCAGATGTTCTGGAGCACAAGGTTATGATGTGATGTCTGTTATGTGTAGAACTCGCTAAAAACATACGTCTTTAATCTGCACTTAAACTGGGAGAGTGTGTCTGAGCCCCGAACACTGTCAGGAAGACTATTCCAGAGTTTAGGAGCTAAATGTGAGAATGTTCTACCACCTTTAGTGGACTTTGCTATTCTAGGAACTACTAGAAGTCCAGAGTTTTGAGATCTCAGGGAGCGTGGCGGATTGTAGCGTGTTAGAAGACTGGAGAGATACATGGAGATAAACCATTTAGTGTTTTGTAGGTAAGAAGCAGTAGTTTGTAGTGGATTCAAAGCTTAACAGGAAGCCAGTGTAGGGATGAGAAGATTGGGGTTATATGGTGATATTTTCTCGAACTCTGACTGCTGCATTCTGAACTAACTGAAGCTTGTTTATTAATGAATAGAATAGAATAGAATAGAATAGAATAGCCTTTATTTGTCACATATACATTACAGCACAGTGAAATTTGTTCTTCGCATATCCCAGCTTGCTTAGAAGCTGGGGTCAGAGCGCAGGGTCGGCCATGATACGGCGCCCCTGGAGCATAGAGGGTTAAGGGCCTTGCTCAAGGGCCCAAGAGTGGAAGCTTGGCGATACCGGGGCTTGAACCCCCGACCTTCCGATCGGTAACCCAGCGCCTTAACTGCTGGAGCTACCACTCCCCCATAATGATGCAGGACATCCACCTAGTAATGTAAAGTCAAGTCAAGAGGCTTTTATTGTCATTTCTACTATACACAGTGGTACACAGTACACAATAAAAATGAGACAACGTTCCTCCAGAACCCTGATGCTACACTAAACAACATAAAGCTACATAAAGTGCAAACAGTGCAGACAGAAAGACCGGACAGTGCGCGACAATACACATAACACGAGAGCGCCGACCAGTAAACCTGCTTTATACTCTGAATATACAGTAGTGTGTAAAGAGAACTTAAAAAACTATAACTTGGAGTAAATATAAACAAACACAATGCAGTGCAGAAAACAGCAGCAGCAGCAGTCAGGAGGAGCACAAAACAGCATGTAAACAGTGTAATATGGTGAAGTATAAATAATAATAAATAAATGATGGTGAAATGGATTGAGATGAGTAATGAGTGTGTGTGTGAGCTCAGGTTGTACAGTTCAGTAACACACATTTGAGTGTTTGTGTGTGTGTGTGAGTGAGAGAGAGAGTTCAGGTTAGTTCTGGATGTGAGGCCCGAATGCTTCGGAACCGCTTCCTGATGGCAGGAGGGTGAAGAGTGTGTGTGACGGTTGTGTCTGAGGGGTGTGTGTGTGAGGGGTGTGTGGGTTTTGTGTGTGAAGGGTATGTGGGGTCGTCCACAATGCTGTTGGCTTTGCAGATGCAGCGTGTGGTGTAAATGCCCATGATAGAGGGGAGATAGACTCTGATAATCAGTCAGGATGTGGGGAGGGAGGTGGGTTTTCCTCAGACTTCTCAGGAAGTAGAGATGCTGCTGAGCTTTCTTGGTGATGGAGCTGGTGAGGTTACCCGCCAAATGAACACCAAGTAATTTGATGCTTTTGATGATCTCTACGGAGGATCCATCGATGATCAGTGGAGAATGGTCGCTTTCTGCTCTCCTGAAGTCCACAACCATCTGTTTGGTTTTGTCAACGTTCAGAGACAGGTTGTTCGCTCCACACCAGGCTGTAAACTGTTGCACCTCCTCGCTGTATGCTGAGTCTTCGTTCTTGCTGTTGACGACCATGGTCGTGTCTTTGGCAAACATGACCACGTGATTCGAGCTGTGCATTGCTACACAGTCATGATTTAGCAGAGTGAACACTTCATTAGGATGGGTGTGAGTGCGACAGGACAATAGTCATTGAGGCAGAAGGCAATAGACTTCTTCGGCACAGGGACGATGGTTGTTGTCTTAAGGCACGTAGGAACAATGTTGCTGCTCAAGGAAATGTTGAAGATGTCAGTAAAGACATCTGATAGCTGTTCTGCACAATCCCTGAGAACTCTGCCAGGAATGTTGTCTGATCCAGCAGACTTCCGTGGGTTAACTCTGCATAGAGTTTTCCTCACTTCAGCTGTGGTTAGACAGAGCACCTGGTCACTGGGAGGAGGGGGGGGGTCTTCCTCGCCTCCACCTTGTTCTGTACCTCAAACCGGGCGTAGAAGTCTTTCAGCGCATCAGGTGATGTTGCCTTGTAGTTCATGATCGAGGGAGCAGACGTTTAAAAGAAGAATAGACTAGAGAGATAGCCAGCTAGGGTTAGCATTTAGCTCAGCACGGACACCCGCCCGCTTCCTTGAGCAACGCTTCCCGACGTCACCTCTCCTGGCCACCGACATCAGGTGACACCGAGGGCTGGGGACCTGGTCGTTGTGGCCTAGGTCGCAGCTAGCCGAGGTCACAAAGGTTATTAATTTTATCATGCAGATTAGTGGTTGCATGATTCCTTTACCATAACTGGTGGTCAGACACTAACACAGCTGTCTCTGGTGTCCATGTATTATAAAAAAAATCAGGCTAAACATGGTGGTTTATGGATCTGAAGATCCATGGATCTGGTCTCTGTGAGCTACTGCCGCACCATCATCTTGCAGTACTGATAATGCATTACAATAGTCCAGTCTGGAGGTCATGAATACATAGACGAGATTTTCTTCAGCAGATATAGACATGTTTCTTAGTTTAGCAATAATCCTAAAGTGAAAGAAGTCTGTTTTTGTAATATGGGTGATGTGATTTTTGGACAAGGTGGTTTTAGACACAAGTTACTGTCTAAAATAACTCCCAGGTCCGTCACTGTTGAACAAGTAGCTACAGAACATCCTTCTAAATGCAGGTTAAAACGCTGGAGCTTCTGTGTACTGTTTTTTGGGCCGATGAGCAAAATCTCCGTCTTATCAGACTTTAATAATAGAAAGTTAGAACA
Organism: Silurus lanzhouensis; assembly: GCA_039877035.1. Taxonomy (NCBI): domain Eukaryota; kingdom Metazoa; phylum Chordata; class Actinopteri; order Siluriformes; family Siluridae; genus Silurus; species Silurus lanzhouensis. The sequence goes on from JBCEWE010000659.1 coordinate 47,976, forward strand.
CACTCAATTATCCGAGTCAATTAAGCGGTATCGTCTGGTTTTGATGAGATATATAGCTGGGTATCATCAGAATAACAGTGGAAGCTAATCCCATGCCTTCTAATAATATTTCCCAAGGTAAGCATGTATTTTATGAAAAGCAGGGGTCCTAGAACTGAACCTTGTGGCACCCCATAATTTACTCGCATTAACCTGGATAGCTCTCTTTTTAAGTCTACAAAATAGTAACAATCAGACAGGTAGGATTAATGCCAGTCCCTGAATGTAATCCAGGAGAAGATCATGGTCTATAGTGTCGAATGCAGCACTAAAATCTAGTACAACTAGATGAAGCCTTGGTCTGAAGCTAAAAACAGATAATTAGTGATTTTAACTAGAGCAGTTTCTGTGCTATGATGGAGCCTAAAACCTGACTGAAACTCTTCAAAGATCTTGTTATCTTTTAAGTAGGAACAGAACTGGGCAGACACAATGTTTTCCAAAATCTCGGAAATCTAGACATAAATGGGAGATTTGAAATGGGTCTGTAATCTGATAGTGTGTTTGGATCCAAATGAGATTTCTTAATGAGGTGAATAATAACTGCTAACCTAGTTAATAATATTCAGAAGAGGCTCCCCAGCTGTATGGAACACTTCCTTCAGTAGTTTAGTTGGAATGGGATCTAACTGACATGTTGTTGATTTAGCTTTGGTAATAACATCATACAGCTCTTCCTGTCCTGTACATGTAAAACAGTGTAGTTGTGGAGTTGTAGGTGAGATTGGGTCAGGAGATGCTGTCAGAGGTTGGACCGACACAATTGTGTTTCTAAAACTTTCAGTTTTTTAGGTGAAGAAATTCATAAAGTCCTCACTACTAAACTGTAATGGAACACAATTTTCAGAGCCCTGATTTGTAGTTAGTTTAGCTACTGTACTGAAAAGGAACCTGGGATTGTTTTGGTTGTTTTCTATGAGTTTGCTCAGGTGTTCAGCTCTAGCAGCTTTTAGCGCCTGTCTGTAGCTGAGCATACTGTCTTTATACACAATTCTAATTCTAATGTGTCCAATGTGCTATTGAGGATAGTGTCCAAGGCATAATTTACCTCATCTACATGAATATTAAAATCACCTTGAAGCAGCACAAATTGATCAAAAGGTCTGAAAGAAAATAAGCAAACTCTTGAAGAAAATTTGTGTAGGGCCCTGGGGGTCTGTACACGGTGGCCAGAGCGAGAGACAGTAGTGGTTTTCTGTGAAGATCTGAAAGTACAACTTTAAGAACAAACACAAAATGATTTAAACCTAAATAATAATCTCTAAAGGGCACTATAAATTGTTAAACTATTTTATGAGTTGCTCAGTAGCTCCTGGTTCCATGATCTCAAATGACTGTATAAGACTGTAGAAAGATCATCAGTCATAATCACACACTCCAGTGCTCATGTTAGTTCTCACTCTCCAGTGTTCTGTAGTGTTTAAAGACTATAATCACACTCTTGATGTCACCCAAATGAGGATGAGGTTCTGCTTTTGAGTCTGGTTCCTCTCAATATTTCTTCCTCATAACATCTAAGAGAATTTTTCCTTCACCACACCATGGCTGCTCATCAGGGACAAATACACATCACAACCCTGGTATCGCCAAGCTGACTATCTTGAGCCCTTGAGCAAGGTCCTTAACCCTCTGTGCTCTAGGGGCAGCGTATCATGGCCAACCCTGCGCTCTAAATCCAGCTTCCAAACAAGCTCGATATGCAAAGAACAAATTTCACTGAGCTGTAATGTATGTGTGATAAATAAAGGCTCTTCTATTCTTTGAATAGACACGGTTTCTAAAAAGTGGGCCATGTATGTACTTGTAACTATTTGGTTTATTGTACAAATGTTAACATAGTTGTAAATTGCATGATGTCTTACCAGTCAGATGGTATGCAACATCCTAGAGATGGTCAGGCCGCGTTCTAGGTGCCCTGGGCCTGGGCACGGAAACACAAGGAGTTGAGTTGAGTTGGATGTTTTCAGTGCAGCTTTCCACTCTAGCAGCTAGGCATGCTTTCCATGACGGTCGTGGATCTGTTTCTCCACAGCCTCCAGCTCCAACTCCACTGTGTGCAGCTGGAACGAGTCCTCACCTGTGCTCAAAGGCAGACACACAAGCGACATAGTGCTTATAATAGTGAGTAGATGTAAGATAAAGTGTGAGGCAATGAATGTAATCAACACTAGTGTTAGTCGGTTAACGAGCTACAGGCACAAGTCATTAAGACAAAAATCTATTGCTAAGGTTCAGATTTTAAAAAACTGTGAAGTTTAAAGTATGAAAATGCTGAATAAAATACAAACACGGAACTCGCAACAAACAAGTCAAACACAGGAAGCTATGTCACAGGATGTGAGATCAGTGATAATGCTGAGAGTAAATTGAAAACCTTTTCTTTTTTTACATCAATACATCAAGTCATCCATAATTTCCTTTTTCTGCATTTTAGAGCTGTTTATAACTTTTAGAAATGTAGACATAAATTAAATATATAGCTTTTACCTTTTTTATTTTCCTTACCTATTTAAGTTATTCAGTACATTACACCTCCCGTACTACTTAACGGGAAAATGATATTATAATGTGACAAAAATGCACATTAATTAAATGAGTCAACAGGCTATAGTTACATTAATAAGAAAGTAAACCACTGGTATTTACCTTTTGGTTTATGTTTTCATCTGCAAATGCTGATCCGAAACTGTACTTAAATACATATGATAAATCGCCTGCATTGTCACAGTAAAACTTCTTAACACCGACTGAACCACTGTGAATAATGCAATAATGACCAACCATTACAAAATGGTGAGTGGAACCCACAAGATCTATTTATACTGAAGAAAGATGGATGCCGTTCTGGCGCTGCTGACTGCAAGATGGAGCCAAACCTGAAGCGAAAGTGGCAACTACGGAAGTGACTGACTGACTGACACTATCATGGTGTGGATGGAAAGAGAAATGGTGTAGGGGGGATTCTGAAGGAAGAGTACAGTAAGAGTGTAGTGGAGGTGAAGAGAGTTTCTGATAGAGTGATGATCGTGAAGCTGGAAGTTGAAGGGGTGATGATAAATGTCATCAGTGTTTATGCTCCACAAGTTGGCTGTGAGATGGAGGAGAAGGAAGGATTCTGGAGTGAGTTAGATGAAGTGGTAGAAGGTGAACGTAGGAATGAAAGATTGGTGATTGGGGCAGACTTTAATGGGCATGTAGGTGAAGGGAACAGAGGTGATGAGGAGGTGATGGTAGGTATGGTTTTAAGGAGAGGAATGTGGAAGGGCAGATGGTGGTAGATTTTGCTAAAAGGATGGAAATGGCAGTGGTGAACACTTATTTTAAGAAGAAGGAGGATCATAGGGTGACGTATAAGAGTGGAGGAAGGTGCACACAGGTGGACTATGTTCTAAGCAGGAGATGCAACCTGAAGGAGATTAGAGACTGTAAGGTGTTGGCAAAAGATGTCGCAAATGCAAATGGAATGATCTGTGTGAAGAAACGTGTAGGTAAATGATCTACAACAAAAGTTGATGGTTTTGATTATAAGATTAATACGAATGATAAGGTCAATTGCTGTAATCCAATTTTACTTAAATATGTTTATCGAAAGCAAACCTCAATCAATAAAGTTAGATAAATTAGGTGTGTTTTGCGTTAATTGATGGTGTGGTTTAAAAAAAAGCCTGTGGTATTAATTAAAGGTTTACTGCAAATCTACATACTAAAGAAAGACTATGACTTATGTGTTTAGTGCCCACAACAGAACCCCCACCCCCACCCCACCCCCCCTTAATTAAATGTAATAGTCTGACTGGGCCAATGTGTTAATATAATATTTTGCTGCCACCTTCTGGTTAAATACTGCCACACTCTGGTTAGGTACTATGTGATGTCATTATAAAGTTTTAGTTAGCAACATTTTTAAAGAACAGTGGCTTATACTCTATTAGAATCACTGACTTATGTTTTAATGTATTTTTGTCCATGAATATGTATTAATTCTTCGCAATAATCTACTCTCTTTTCTCTTTTTAGATACGGCAGCGTACCCGCATTTGCAAATGTGCATATGTTTTTTGGAAAGATTAATTAAAATGTGGGAAAATTTATACTTTATTCCAACACTCTTGATAATAAACTTGGAAGCTTCTTTAGCTGTGCAAATAATCTTCACCAGCTCCATTACAGTCTGGTTTTGAAGCACAACAGGTAATGAGAGCTGCTCAAACTGTCTAATCTAGAAGGCCAGAGCGCCATCAACTGCATCTCATTTTTGTTATCTTATTTTTATTTAATTGGAAATCTACATCAGGCAAGGAGTTTAAAATAAACCAGCACACAGCGCTAATGTGGTGTAAAGCATAGTTCATATATAGTATTGTCCATATACTTATTAAAACTGTATGTGTAAACACAACATGTAGGTTTACCAGCAGTTTTGTGTGTCTTCTGTGTGCGTGTGTGTGTGTGTGTCTGAGGAGCATGTGCATGGTGTGATCTAATTGCCTGTGATGGGAGGAGAGAGTCCCTGATGATCTTATCTGCTGTCTTTGCTATCTCCTGTTGGTTTGCAGCTGCTCCTGGAGTGGCAGTGATTCAATTCATGTTTATTTGTGTTGCACTTTTAACAGTGAACATGGTCTCAGAGCAGCTTTACACAGATAATGTGGTGATTAAAAGTGAAGATGTTCTTTATAAGTAAGTTTGTCCCTGATGAACAATCCGGTGGCGACTGTGGCAAGGAAAAACTCCCCGAGATGGCATAAGGAAGAAACCTTGAGAGGAACCAGACTCAAGAGGGAACCCATCCTCATCTGGGTTGCACCGAATGTCCATTTGTAGCAGATATACGATGTTGCGGGGTGCAGTGATGACGATCAGAAGTGAAAAGTAGTCCTGAGTCAGTGTAGCAGACTGTTGACATTAACTACAGTCCAAATCCATCCTCAAAGCTCCCGTTCTTACTCCGGAATTTCATGGAACTACCCAGGTGTTGATGAGAGACTATCCCAAGCTGCACAGAGTGGCCTCCAGTCGAAGAGAACACTATCCAGAGGCAGACCTGGACAAAGTGGGAAGACCCACGGAGGGGAGAGGGGCAGGAACAGTGGTCACTGGAGCCTCAGGAGCATGTTTAACTCAACCAAGAGAGAGAGAGAGAGAGAGAGAGAGAGAGAGAGAGAGAGGGTGACAGGAAGAGAAGGATATGGATTATTAAGTCTCCTTATTGTTGTATGAAAGTTAATGTCACTGTGCAGTTTGGACTCTGGTAAGATTCACTCTGGCAGCAGAACTAAAAGGGAGAAGTAGAAAGAAACACAGACATGAGGATCTCTGGGATAAGAGACGACCCACCACACCACCATCAACAAACCTGAGTGAACGTGTGAATGTGAGGGGATGACAGCATACAAATATCCCAGTTCACCAAACACTCTATATCCATGCTCCCTCCAGATCTGAGCCTTTACCTAAGAAAAAATCTACTGATAAAAGGCTTGACTAAATAAATACGTTTTCAACCTCGACTTGAACACTGAGACTGTGTCCGAGTCCCGAACACTGATTGGAAGGCTGTTCCATAACTGTGGGGCTTTATAAGAGAAAGATCTGCCCCTGCTGTAGTCTTCATTATTTGAGGAACCAACAGATAGCCAGCACCTTTTGATCTAAGTAGGCGTGGAGGATCATACTGGTACAGAAGTTCACTCAGATACTGCGGCGTGAGACCGTTAAGTGCTTTATACGTCAGTAGTAGTATTTTATAATCAATGCGAGATTTGATTGGGAGCAGTGTAGATGATTAAAACAGGGGTGATGTGGTCATATTTTCTAGATCTAGTGAGGACTCTTGCTGCTGCATTCTGAACTAACTGAAGCTTATTTCTGCACTTACTCCAACACCCAGACAGTAAAGCGTTACAGTAGTCTAATCTAGATGTTACAAAAGCATCAACTAGTTTTTCTGCATCCTGTAAACGACATCATATTTCTAATTTTAGCAATATTTCTAAGGTGAAAGAAGGAGATCCTGGTGATATTATTCACGTGAGACTCAAAGGAAAGACTCGGGTCAATAATCACACCGAGGTCTTTGACAGTTGTACATGCTGAAACAGAAACACCATCCAGAGATTTCTAGCTGCATGTGGTCCTAGTAAAAGTACTTCCGTCTTATCTGAGTTGAGCAGAAGGAAGTTATAAAGCATCTACTGTCTAATGTGCTTTACACACTCCTCAACATTGTTAAGCTAAACTCTCTCATCTGGCTTTGCTGAAATATACAGCTGTGTATCATCAGCATAGCAATGGAAGCAAATACCATGTTTATGTATAATTTCACCCAGAGGCAGCAGATATAAAGAGAAAAGCAGTGGGCCTAAGACAGATCCTTGCGGAACACCAAACTTTACCTCAGATAGTGTGGAGAACTCACCATTTACATCAACAAACTGATAGCGATCAGTCAAATAAGACCTGAGCCAAGAGAGAGCTGTTCCCTTTATTCCAACAATGTTCTCCAGTCCAGCAAGCAGAAGATGATGATCAATGGTGTGAAAAGCTGCACTGAGGTCGAGCAAAACAAGTAAAGAGACAAAACCCAGATCAGAGGCCAATAATAGTCATTTACCACCTTAACTAGCGCCGTCTCTGTGCTATGATGAGGCAGAAATCCTGACTGATACATTTCATAAATGTTATTCCTCAGTAGATGTGAGCAGAACTGCTGTGCTACAACCTTTTCTAGAATCTTGGAGATAAAGAGGAGGTTTGATATTGGACTGTAGTTGGACAGCTGACAGGGTGAAGGTCAGGTTTCTTAATAAGGGGGTTGATACTGCAGTTTGAAGGATTTAGGTACATAACCAGTGCTAATGGAAGAGTTTATTATTTTAAAACAGGTTCAATTCTCTCTGGAATGATCTGTTTGAGGAAACTTGTAGGTGAGGGATGGAGAATGCAGGTTGATAATTTTGATGAGGAAATAAATGAAATGAAGTCGTTCTCTTCAATAGGGGTAAAACCTTGTAATTGATGGTCTGTTATAATGACACTGCTGTCTACAGAGTTATTTATAATATAGTTTGGATTTATATTAATCGTCTGGATTTCTTGCCTGATGTTTTCAACTTTATTATTAAAAAGTTGATGAAATCATTACTACCTATTGATGGTGTGCATGTGAGTGCAGTGCTTTTATTTCCTGTTAATTTTGCTGCAGTACAGAATAAAAATCTAGGATTCTGCTTATTATTTACTATGAGGGAGGAGAAATATGCTGATCAGCAGCACTAAGAGATTTTCTAGAACTCAGGAGATTCTCCTTCCATGCTATTTCAAATACTGTTAATTTTGGTAGACGCCATTTACGTTCTAATTTTCGAGTGGTCTGTTTTAAGGTGCGCGTATGATCATTATCCCACTGTGATGATTTTTTCTCCCTGATCATTTTGGTCTTAAGTGGAGCGCAATCATCTAGAGTCTAACGTAACGTTGATTTTAGGTATTGAGTGGCCCAGTCGAGCTCTGTGGGATCAGATGGAGATCTATCTAATATCGTAATTTCTGGAAGATTATTGATAAAACGCGCTGCTGTAGCTGACGTGAAAGTACGCTTAACACGGTAACGTGGTGAGGTAGAAATGCAATGACTGAGGCAGATTTTAAAAGAGATTAGATAATGATCTGAAATAACTTTAGACTGTGGAATTATGACAATTTTTTTATTTTTAATTCAAATGTTAACAACAAATCGAGAGTGTGTCTCCACTATGAGTGGGTCCTAAACCATTCTGATTAATTCTACTGAATCTAGAATGGACACAACTGCTGCAGATGCATTCTTCATAGCACTTCTGTAGAACATGGTAATGGAGGGGTGGTAGAAGATAGGCTTTCTTCAAAATTCTCAACAAGTAGAGATGCTACTGGGCTTTTAAATGTTGGTGTTGCCTCAGGGCATTGTGCACATGCATCAACTTCAGATTGGTTAAAAAAATGCAGTTCCTTCCTTGTTAAGCAGGCTGTAATATGTTGCCTGTTCATGATAAACAACAACATCTGTTTAGCAAAATACCTGTTATTAGTTTGGAACAAAATTCTTACAATGTAATTACACTAATGCTTTACTACAGAAGAATGTGTAGAACTCATGTTCAACAAAATGACTTGTTCTCTCTCTCTCTCTCTCTCTCTCCCTCTCTCTGTCTCTCTTTCTTGATATGTGGTATATTTATATCATAAGGCTCTTCTGCAGGTGGTGAGAGCTGCGCAAACCATCTCTGGAACTTCCAAACATCAGAGAGCCACTACCAGGCCAGAGCCCTCGGCATCATCAATAACAGTTGTCACCCTTTTCACCCTCCTACCATGAGGCAGACATTACAGGAGTGCTAAAGTCAGAACATCAAAGCTGAGAACAGTTTTTACTCACACATATTCAGACTTGTGAATGACAACCATCCACTGCCTCTCCCCTATCCCTGCAGGCACAGAACGCCCTCTGACCCTGAAATGTGAAATACCCCATCCTTCACACACACACACACACACACACACACACACACACACACACACACACACACACACACGCACGCAGACTACCTATGAATACATACATTAAATGTGAAAACAAACTGACCCAAACTGTTTGGAGTATATTGAACATGCATGTCTTCCATGTTTACATTTGCACACCGCAGACTTTGTACTGTATATATGTGTGTATACACATACACACACAACACATACACACACATTATATATATATATATATACACTGTTAGAAATTGCTGTTAATTTACGGCAGAATTTCAACAGTATAATAATGTTATGTTCAAAAGCAGTACATTAGTGTTTTATTGTTGTTGTAAAATGATGTAGACACAATATAACGGCATTTTGCTGTATTTATTACTCAGATAAAAAAAAACATTACTATACAGTATTTTTGTAAACTGCAGTGAGCACGTGGGGACTTTTATCCGTCTTCATAACAATAACAGGTGAGTTCCGGTTTGTTTGCCGACAAAATTCCTTACATTTGCTATGGCAGCTAACATGTATGGTGAATATTGGAGTTAATCTATCTTCTATTTGCTTATTTTCAGTGATTAATACACCAAATGCACCACTGTGTTGTGCAGCTGGATTTCAGACTCGGGTTGAATTATTCCCAATTACCGGCTGAGTTTCATTCAGCAAAATATGTGATAATCCTTCTGTAAAGTTAATTTTTCAAACTCCATTACACTGAAATTACATTGTCTTTGTTTCACACGACTGGTGTTTTCCGCTGCTTTTCTGAAATTCGTGAAGCCTCCAGCGTTGGAAAAAAAAAAAAAAAACGTAATTATCGATTTTATGTTTTACTTTTTGTCCAAAAGATCTGCGTGCTGTAGCTTGTTTTCTTTCCGGAATGAAAACTGTTCTTTATACAGGAATATACTTTGCTATATGTTCTCTGTGAGTAATCATTTCCCCTCCACTAGTTCTAAACACACACATTTGTTTTTCAGGCGGTTAATCAGGATAAATCCGGAAAAGAGCACAAGGCTGTAGGAGTATCAAAGCAGACGTGTCGCCAGTCTACTTAAAAAATTAATAGATTTCAAGTGGGACTTTATATGTGATACACACCACAGACACACACACAAACATCGCATACACACACTCACAACACACATCACACACATGCTTAATCATTCAAAAATACTGTATATACTTGGGTGTTTTCTGTCATTCACTTTGTCTTTCTTTCCAGAGTAAATATTTTTTTTACATTTAGATGTATTTCCATGCATGTAATAAGCTTTGGGCTTTTGGTTGACCATTGTTTTTATTTTATACAAATGTTCTGTAAATAAGAATCTGTGTTATTTTCTTTAATGTTATTTAGGTTTTATACTAAGGTTTATTAAAGAAATTATGTTTTGAAACAACTCTCTAAAGCTGATTTACTTCTGTTAAAGAGTACATTTAAACAGTGGTATGTTGTATTTGCAAAAACAGTAGCCAACTGTAAATTTCACCAACACTAAGCCACTGGTAATTTTACAGTAAAATGCTGGCAACCGTGCTGCCAGTTCTTTACTGTTTTTTAACGGAAAAATTTTTAACAGTGTAGACATTGTAAGTTACATGTAATTTATGTGTTGCAATTTCTCCCATAGCTGTTTGTCATAAGCTGTGGGGAGAATTCACAGTGTAAAATTGTTCATTAATATTCTGTCCATAGCAAGCTGACCGAGGATTTTTGTAACATGCCATGCGGAAAACAAAAAAAATATAATACCTAGTGGCAAAACCTGCAACTTTATTCAGGGTCTTTTGGGATCTTTCCTTATATTTATATATACATACATAAAGATCCAGATGATGATTATGGATTCCCTTTAGAGTCTGGTTCTTCTTAAGGTTTCTTCCTGTTTTTCATTGCCACTGTCAACACTGACTCACTCATTATGGATAAACTTATAACAGCTAATTTATGACGTTCATTTATTTTTGCAATGTATTTATTTTTGTAAAGTTGATTAGGGACAATGTTCAATGTTAAAAGCGCTATACAAATACATTACAATTAAAAACTTATCTAATTATCTATCTAAAGTTAAAATTAAAAGTGTGTAAATGTGATATTTTCCCTGCCACAGTCGCCACCGACTTGTTCATCAGGGACAAACTTACACTTATAAAGAACATCTTATTTATTTTAATCACCACATTATCTGTGTAAAGCTGCTCTGAGACAATGTTCATTGTTAAAAGCGAAAAACAAATAAACATGAATTAATTTGAATTATTATATGTTGAATTATTTGACATTGAGGGAAAATCTGATGGATGATTGTTTCTCTCAGAAAGAATGGGAGTTTGTTTTGTGGTTCTGATTAGACAGTGAGATCAGTCTTTTCATTTTAATGTTTAATTCTTTTTAAAATAATATTTTAATAATATAAAAAAATGTATCCTAAAATTTCTCATGTAATGCTAAGATTTATTTTCACTTTCTTATTGTGTCTCTGATGACATACTCACATGACACTATTTTATCTTTATTAAAAGAATGTATGATGCCTTGGGCCTCCAGAACAAAATGAACAATATGCATGTAGCAGGTGGATCACTTGTAGTACATGTTCCATCAGTCAGTTGTTTCCAGTACCATCTTATGATGACAGTATCTCATGGAGTGGCATTAACATTGCTAAGTGGTTGTCAGCAGATTAAACACATTAGAACCTGAACATTAAGTCACTATTTAGATTTAGACCCTCCAAAACTAATTATTGAGAAGAGGATGCTGGGTAAACTGCAGCTTATTCTAAACAAAACTTGAAAATTAAAACTTTAACTTTTTTAAACTTAAAAGTTGTTAGCCTTCTTTTATACAGAAATGATACATAATACTGCATCTTATATATATATATATATATATATATATACTTTTTTTATTACTATTATTATTATACATCTTTTTTTTTATTGAGTACTATAAAAGTCATCTGCCATGTCTTGACTCTTTTTTTTTTCATATTCACCTGCCTTGTCGAAAACACCAAGAGACAAATAATAAGCAGTTAGGGTGTGCAGTAGCAATAATTAGAAGTATGTAGCAGTTGTAGCACGGCATTGTGGTCATTCAATAGCATTTCTGTCACTGGGAGTGGTGTCACATCATCTCTGTTCTATGCAATTGTTAAACTATATAAAACTTGTTTGGCATGTCATTGAACGTCTGCTGCCACACCCATGCTAAATTGAGATACCATGAGACATTGTTATTGACGCATGTAGAGATTTGTAAGAGCTGAACATACATCGGCACGTCATGTTAAAACCAGCTGAAATTACATTGCTGATTTTTTTTTCAGACACAGAAAACAATAAACACAGTTTTCTATTTATCATCTACTCCCCTATGAAAGTATTCATTAAGCAAGTCCTTTTGTTTTTGTGCAGCACTGAACACATTTATATTTGACAACAAAAGATAAACATGACAGAATTACAGCTTTAATTTCTTGATCGTCTAAACGTGTTAAAGTTATAACATTCAGTTCATTTATTCAGTTTATTTCTAGAGCACTTTCTATTGACATTTTCTTAAAGCAGCTTTACAGAGATAAAGCAGAAAACATGGCACTTTTTGTTTGAACCCACTATTTTTCAAGTGATCATAAATATTGGAAAATTTCTCAGAGGTGTTTCTTCTGGACTCAGTTAATCCTGTTAGATTAAATGTTTAAACAGTTAATTGCTCTGAATATCTTTTCTTGGTCTTATTGCTTTTTTTTTGTGATTTTCTCTCTTTTTCAGCTTGGCCTGCTTTGTCCCGTAGGCTGTTCTCTGGTATTTCAATAAAAGAATAGACTAGAGAACTGCATCTGCTAAAGCAAAAAAAAAGATCTTTCAATCACAGTCCTTTCTGAGGTGAGTGATTAAATGGTATTGGTGGTTTCAATAGATTCCTATATTATACAGGGATTCAGGGATTACTAAACCACTAAGTTTAAATATTTTTTTAAGTTCAGGTACACACAGAAAAGTAATTAAAAACGAAACGTATATAAATAGTACAGTCAAACCCACTTATCTCAACCTCGGTTAACTCACCAACCCTATTAAGTGGACGTTTTTGAAGTGGAACCACCAAATTCTCTCTTTGTCTTAGCATTTTCTCATCGGTTATGTAGATTCTAAAAACGAACTACACCCCGCACATTTTTTTGTGATTTTGTGAGCGATCTTTGTGTTTGCAATGTTGGAGAATATAATAAAGGTTTGTATGGAGAATCGACGATGGTTTGTATTGTAATCTGGTGAATCTCTGCTGTTAGTTGGTGCACATATGCCTTGTGTTGTTAGCAAACTTGTATGTACATTTTTATAGCATGCCTTCATCAAACAAATCGCGGCAACGCTGTTGTGTAAAAAACCCCTCCAAAAACACGTGCATGTACATTCTCATTTATTAACGCACATCATGTACATCAAGAAATTTCAAGCACGTTAATATACTGCCGCCATATTGGTTTTCTTTTATCTCGATCATCGGTTATCTCAACGCTTTTTGGCGACCCCCTAGGCTGGCGACATAACCGGGTTCCACTGTAAAAATAAAGTCCATAAAAATCCACAAATTGATGAGAAATTAAACAGTCTTCACTTAGCTGGCTCACATTTCACTTCTCTTTGCCAAGCCACTCAGATCTATCACTCATTTGAATTTTATGTGACAGATCTGAAATGTATATTCTGTAATGAGCTGTGTGTCATCATCATCCCACATCCCAAACATCAGTCTTCATCATGAACTCATATTTCTCCTGCTTTTTCAACACTGCATCAGTGAGTGTGAATTAGTGCACTGATGCCTGAAGTGTTGAAGAGAACGATGTGTGTGGGGCCAATTCTATTCATCATTCTTTTCAGTTCTTTGTGAGGTTTAACTTGATGGAGTTTGTATCAGATACAGACTTTTTAATTTATTTGTATTTATACTATCAGTTATATACATAGCTTTGTTTTATTACGTATAGTTACAAAATGTAGCACTATAAAAGTCAAGTGTCATGTCATGAATCTTATTTTCACAGTAATGTTCAGTGAATGTGCAATTTAATGGGGAGTGGCAACTTTTGTGAAATTGGCAAAGAAGGGTCAGAGTGCACTTAAAATATTTCTATAACTGTACTAAAAGTTTGATAAATGAAGTCCATTACAGTCGTTAAGTATTCTTTTTTACATTGCTCACCTTTAGTGACGTATCTGGTTTGCTGAAATATGCACTGTGCATCATCAAAACGAAACAAATAATACAACAATATTTTTAATTAACGTTCTAGATTACACTAGCACTTTTGAGCTAAAATTGTTAATGATGTCACTGTTAAATGAATGAGTTGCCAAACAATATATAAAAAATGAATCAAATATAAAAAGAAAAAAGAAATTTCTTCATTTAGAATTCTAATAGCAACATAATAACCTGAGCAATTTGTCCTACTAATTACACAAGCATAAGACAACTGATCATAACTTTCATTTCATATCTTTAATGCTTAATTAAGGAAATGCATTTTATTATTGTATGGTGTTTTGAAAACGTGTGTGTGACAAAGACATTTGTCCTACCTGACACACCCTCTACAGCTCGCATTTTACCTTAGGCTTGTTTGCGAACATTGTGGTGTGAAGTAACGGTTGTTTGACTGAAATGACCCATGTGCACTGTTCAGCAGGTATATTCTCTTAACATTCAACTTTTTAAAGAAAACTATATACAGACACATAGAGCTTGATATTTGGTGTGAATGTGTGTGAGAGAGATGGAGAATTGTCAGTGTGTGAATGTGTGTGAGATTGAAAGATTTTTTTATTCACACTCATATTGCCAAATAATAGAACATACCCACAAATAACAATAGTAATAAGAGTCCATCAGAAATAAAAATAGAATAAGTGTGTGTGTGTGTGTGTGTGTGTGTTTGTGTGTATGTATGTATATATGTATGTATATATATATATATATATATATATATATATATATATATATATATATGATTTAAACTGACAGATATAATTTGGACGTCAGACAAAATGTGTGTGTATCTGGTGGGTGGACATTTTCTCAGACACACCCTAGGTTTGGAAGCCTTGACAAAATCTAAGTGAAAAAACTAACAACATTCCAGTATTGCGTGAATCATTTACAATTTGTATTGGAAGCTTGTCATATAAAACAATTGACGCAGTACAACAACAAAGAGCTTTAGAGACATGATGTCAACAGTGTGCAGTTAGATATTTTTGGAAGCTGGTAGTGGGTTTTTATTATTATTATTATTATTTTAATATTATTTAATTTCATAGATAATTTGTTATTATTATTTAATACACATAGCATGGTCTGTTTTATTGTTCTGAAGTGTTTTATTAAAGAATATTGCTAATCAGGGAATATCAGGTAATATGAGGTATTCAAGGGACAAACTAGAACTAGATCAGATCAACACAAAACAAAGCAGATTGGTAGAGACAGATGGGTTAGCAAACAAACTCAAGGAGTTTAAATGTACAAACTAATCAAGGGGGCAAACTTGAAACAGTTCCTTCTGTGGTAGTCGTATGTCACCAAGAGCTTTCTGTTATTTATAGGGCTACCTTGTTGAACAGGTATGAAGAATATGGTAGAATGGAAAAATATGGAAGAATGCTTGGTAATGAATAAAGGTGTAGATGCAAGTGCAAAATTATTTAAACAAATGAAACACACAAAACCAATAAATGAAGACCTGGAAAGCAAACACTGGATATAATAAAAAAAAAAATTAAAACTAATAGCAAAGCGATGGAACATATTGTACTTCATGGAAACGTTTCAAGAAAAAAAAAGTTTTGGGGTTTTTTTTGACACTGCAAAGTTTGTGTGCTATTGATGCAAAAGTTTGCAAAGTTAATGTAAATGTAAAATAATGAAATTCTTCATCTGACTGTTTCTGTATGAGGAGAAACACCCATTACTGTTGAGTTGCATAGAAACTTAAGGAACTTACCTCATGAGTTACACCTAGTTACACCTACCACTCTTTATAAAGGCATGTTGAATTTTGAGTAAATCATCTTTCAAGACAGAGCTTCTTGTCATCAAGGCTACTATTCAGAGAAACAGAGAACAGATTTTTTAAAACAGATGTTATGACTCTAAACAATAAAACAAGGTAAGGTTTTATCTTTATAATAATTATCTCTTCATATAAATATCTTTATTTTTTTACTCTAAATGTAGCTTTTGATCACCCCTTCTTTCACCATACATTACAATAAAAAAAAAAAATCATTTTTACAAAAAAAAAAAGTGTGTGAGTTTGTAAAAACTGAAATGCATTATTATTTGTATTATTGTTGTTTTTGTTCTATCATTTAATTTCTACAGGTATGCATTTTGTGAAAATAATGGCACAAGTAACATTTACTTCACAATATGTAAGTAAAACCATTTACTTATTTTTAAAATGTATTTTATTTTTTATATATATTTTTTATTATTGTATTAGTTGAAATAGATTATCCAAAGTTTTACAGTAGTAAATAATAATAATAATAATATTAATAATAATAATAATAATAATTATTATTATTATTATTATTATTATTATTGGGTTATAATCAATAGTATCAATTTAAATAGTTAATAATAGACTTTTAATTAGGTAATTATTTATTATTATCAATAATAGTAATAATGATGTTGATACTACTACTAATAATAACAGAGTTACATACAATAGACATCATGTAACAGCTGTCAGAAAATGAAACAAAATTATAATCACTGGGAATTGAGATCAACAGAGTGATGAGAAAAGTAGGCAGGAGAACAAGGAGATGCAGCAGCAGGTGAAGAGGGATGTGGTGAAAGCCGAAGAAAAGGCATATGAGGAGCTGTAGGAGAAGTTGGACACTGAGGAAGGAGAAAAGGATTTGTAGTGATTGGCCAGGCAGTGGAACCGAGCTGGGAAGGATGTGCTGCAAGTTAGAGCAATAAAGGATGGAGATGGAAATGTGTTGACTAGTGAGGAGAGTGTGTTGAGAAGATGGAGGGAGGATTTTGAGCAGCTGATGAATGAGGAAAATGAGAGAGAGAGAAGGTTGGATGGTGTGGAGATGTGAAGCAGGAAGTGGATAGGATTAGTAAGGAGGAAGTGAGAGCAGCAATTAAGAGGATGAAGAGTGAAAAGTCATTTGGACCAGATGATATTGTGAGACTAAAAGCACTTGTGTGTGTCACTTTGGATAAGGGCGTCTGCTAAATGCCACAAATGTAAATGTAAATGTAGATGACATACCGGTAGAAGCATGGAGATGTTTAGGAGAGATGCAGTGGAGTTTTTAACCAGATTGTTTAACAGGATTCTGGAAGGTGAGAAGATGCCTGAGGAATGGAGAAGGAGTGTGCTGGTACTGATCTTTAAGAATAAGGGAGATGTGCAGACCTGCAGTAAATACAGGGGAATTAAGTTGATCAGTCACACCATGAAGTTATGGGAAAGAGTAGTGGAAGCCAGGCTGAGAGAAGAGGTGACCATCTGTGAGCAGCAGTATGGTTTCATGCCAAGGAAGAGCACCACAGACGCATTATTTGCTTTGAGGATGTTGATGGAGAAGTATAGAGAAGGTCAGAAGGAGCTGCATTGTGTGTTTGTGGATTTAGAGAAAGCGTACGACAGGGTGGAGAGAGGAGTTGTGGTATTGTATGAGGAAGTCTGGTGTGTCAGAGAAGTATGTGAGGGTGGTGCAGGACATGTATGAGGACAGTGTGACAGCAGTGAAGTGTGCAGTAGGAACGACAGACAGGAGTTTCCATGGACTACGATCTTTGTGAATGATATTGTGATTTGTGGTGAGAGTAGTGAGCAAGTGGAGAAGAGCCTGGAGAGGTGGAGGTACACGCTGGAGAGAAGGGGAATGGAAGTCACAAGGAGTAAGACAGAGTACATGTGTGTGAATGAGAGGGAGGGCAGTGAAGGGGTGTGGTTGCAGGGAGAAGAGGTGGAGAAGGTGGTTTGTGGATGTGGTGAAGGAAGAGATGCAGGTAGTTGGGTTGAAAGAGACAGATGTAGAGGACAGGGGGGTATGGATGATCCGCTTTGGCGACCCCTATTACTAATGGGAGAAGCCAAAAGAAGAAGAAGATAATCACTAGTTTTGAAAAAAAGATTATGTAAAAAAAATATATTTTTTTTTTATGCATTTAATGATAAAAATCTATATTTATGGCAGTGTGCCTATGGGTGGTGTTTATGGCTGGAAATGGAGCAAGAGCAGAATCTACTACAGATACTCCAACTCCCATAAGTATGACTCAAGAACAAACAATTACTGAGAAAATACCCATAGATACAACTCTAGCCACAACAGAAGTGATCACTACAACTATGTTGACAACAGAGTCTACAACTGTGGATTTTACAAATACTGAAGAAAGAACCACAGCTACAATTATACCATTAACTACAACCGAAAAAGCTAAACTACCCACAAGCACAGAATACTCAACACAGGATACAACAACCACAGAATCAGCTGCATCAACTGTAGATCAAACTACTGAAACTGTAGAGTCATTGATGACTAAGGAAACAACCACAGCTTTAAATGAACTAATAACTACAACACAAAAACTGACCACTAACACAGTGTACACAACACAGGACACAACCACAACGCCAACAACAGCAGAATCAACCGAATACACTTCAACTGTAAATCCAACTACAACAACCCTGGAATCAGTGACTATTGAGAAAACAACCACAGCTACAACTGAACCAATATTCACAACCCAGACAACAGAACTGACCGGTAGCACAATGTACTCAACACAAGACACAACCACAACACCAACAACAGCAGAATCAACAAAATACACTTCAACGGTAAATCCAATTACAACAACCTGAATAAGCACAGTGTACTCAACACAGACACAACCACAACCAACAACAGCAGAATCAACGAATACACTTCAACTGTAAATCCAACAACAACCTGGAATCAGTGACTATTGAGGAAACAACACAGCTACAACTGAAACATTACCACAACCCAGACAACAGAACTGACCAGTAGCACAATGTACTCAACACAGACACAACCACAACACCAACAACAGCAGAATCAACCGAATACACTTCAACGTAAATCCAAAACAACAACTCTGGCATCAGTGACTACTGAGGAAACAACCACAGCTACAACTGAACCATTATACAACCCAGACAACAGAACTGACCAGTAGCACAGTGTACTTAACACAGGACACAACCACAACCAACAACAGCAGAATCAACCGAATACACTTCAACTAGAAATCCAACTACAACACTCTGGCATCAGTGACTACTGAGGAAACAACCACAGCTACACTGAACATTAACCACAACCCAGACAACAGAACTGACCAGTAGCACAGTGTACTCAACACAGGACACAACCACAAACCAACAACAGCAGAATCAACCGAATACACTTCAACTGTAAATGCAACAACAACAACTCTGGCATCAGTGACTACTGAGGAAACAACCACAGCTACAACTGAACCATTAACCACAACCCAGACAACAGAACTAACCAGTAGCACAGTGTACTCAACACAGGACACAACCACAAAACCAACAACAGCAGAATCACCCGAATACACTTCAACTGTAAATCCAATAACAACAACTCTGGCATCATTGACTACTGAGGAAACAACCACAGCTACAACTGAACCATTAACCACAACACAGACAACAGAACTGACCAGTAGCACAGTGTACTTAACACAGGACACAACCACAACGCCAACAACAGCAGATTTAACTGAACACACTTCAACTAGAAATCCAACTACAACTCTGGCATCAGTGACTACTGAGGAAACAACCACAGCTACATCTGAACCATTAACCACAACCCAGACAACAAAACTGACCAGTAGCACAGTGTACTTAACACAGGACACAACCACAATGCCAACAACAGCAGAATCAACCGAATACACTTCAACTGTAAATCCAACTACAACAACCCTGGAATCAGTGACTATTGAGGAAACAACCACAGCTACATCTGAACCATTAACCACAACCCAGACAACAGAACTGACCAGTAGCACAGTGTACTCAACACAGGACACAACCACAATGCCAACAGCAGCAGAATCACCCGAATACACTTCAACTGTAAATCCAACTACAACAACCCTGGAATCAGTGACTATTGAGGAAACAACCACAGCTACATCTGAACCATTAACCACAACCCATTCAACAGAACTGACCAGTAGCACAGTGTACTTAACACAGGACACAACCACAATGCCAACAACAGCAGAATCAACCGAATACACTTCAACAATAAATCCAAGTACAACAACTCTGGCATCAGTGACTACTGGGGAAACAACCACAGCTACAACTGAAACATTAACCACAACCCAGACAACAGAACTGACCAGTAGCACAGTGTACTCAACACAGGACACAACCACAAAACCATCAACAGCAGAATCACCCGAATACACTTCAACTGTTATTCCAGCTACAACAACTCTGGCATCAGTGACTACTGAGGAAACATCCACAGCTACAACTGAAACATTAACCACAACACAGACAACAGAACTGACCAGTAGCACAGTCTACTTAACACAGGACACAACCACAACGCCAACAACAGCAGATTTAACTGAACACACTTCAACTAGAAATCCAACTACAACTCTGGCATCAGTGACTACTGAGGAAACAACCACAGCTACAACTGAAACATTAACCACAACCCAGACAACAGAACTGACCAGTAGCACAGTGTACTCAACACAGGACACAACCACAAAACCAACAACAGCAGAATCACACGAATACACTTCAACTGTAAATCCAACTACAACAACCCTGGAATCAGTGACTATTGAGGAAACAACCACAGCTACATCTGAACCATTAACCACAACCCAGACAACAGAACTGACCAGTAGCACAGTGTACTTAACACAAGACACAACCACAATGCCAACAACAGCAGAATCAACCGAATACACTTCAACTGTAAATCCAACTACAACAACCCTGGAATCAGTGACTATTGAGGAAACAACCACAGCTACATCTGAACCATTAACCACAACCCAGACAACAGAACTGACCAGTAGCACAGTGTACTCAACACAGGACACAACCACAAAACCAACAACAGCAGAATCAACCGAATACACTTCAACTGTAAATCCAACTACAACAACCCTGGAATCAGTGACTATTGAGGAAACAACCACAGCTACATCTGAACCATTAACCACAACCCAGACAACAGAACTGACCAGTAGCACAGTGTACTTAACACAGGACACAACCACAATGCCAACAACAGCAGAATCAACCGAATACACTTCAACAATAAATCCAAGTACAACAACTCTGGCATCAGTGACTACTGGGGAAACAACCACAGCTACAACTAAACCATTAACCACAACCCAGACAACAGAACTGACCAGTAGCACAATGTACTTAACACAGGACACAACCTCAAAACGAACAACAGCAGAATCACCCGAATACACTTCAACTGTAAATCCAACTACAACAACCCTGGAATCAGTGCCTATTGAGGAAACAACCACAGCTACATCTGAACCATTAACCACAACCCAGACAACAGAACTGACCAGTAGCACAATGTACTCAACACAGGACACAACCGCAACACCAACAACAGCAGAATCAATCGAATACGCTTCAACTGTAAATGCAACAACAACAACTCTGGCATCATTGTCTACTGAGGAAACAACCACAGCTACAACTGAACCATTAATCACAACCCAGACAACAGAACTGACCGGTAGCACAATGTACTCAACAGAGGACACAACCACAACGCCAAGAACAGCAGATTTAACTGAACACACTTCAACTAGAAATCCAACTACAACTCTGGCATCAGTGACTACTGAGGAAACAACCACAGCTACAACTGAAACATTAACCACAACCCAGACAACAGAACTAACCAGTAGCACAGTGTACTCAACACAGGACACAACTACAAAACCAACAACAGCAGAATCACCCGAATACACTTCAACTGAAAATCCAATTACAACAACCCTGGAATCAGTGACTATTGAGGAAACAACCAAAGCTACATCTGAACCATTAACCACAACCCAGACAACAGAACTGACCAGTAGCACAGTGTACTTAACACAGGACACAACCACAACGCCAACAACAGCAGAATCAACCGAATACACTTCAACAATAAATCCAAGTACAACAACTTTGGCATCAGTGACTACTGGGGAAACAACCACAGCTACAACTAAACCATTAACCACAACCCAGACAACAGAACTGACCAGTGGCACAGTGTACTTAACACAGGACACAACCACAACACGAACAACAGCAGAATCAACCGATTACGCTTCAACTGTTATTCCAGCTACAACAACTCTGGCATCAGTGACTACTGAGGAAACAACCACAGCTACATCTGAACCATTAACCACAACCAAGACAAAAGAACTAACCAGTAGCACAGTGTACTCAACACAGGACACAACCGCAACACCAACAACAGCAGAATCAACCGAATACGCTTCAACTGTAAATGCAACAACAACAACTCTGGCATCATTGACTACTGAGGAAACAACCACAGCTACAACTGAAACATTATTCACAACCCAGACAACAGAACTGACCAGTAGCACAATGTACTCAACACAGGACACAACCGCAACACCAACAACAGCAGAATCAACCGAATACGCTTCAACTGTAAATGCAACAACAACAACTCTGGCATCATTGACTACTGAGGAAACAACCACAGCTACAACTGAACCATTATTTACAACCCAGACAACAGAACTGACCGGTAGCACAGTGTACTTAACACAGGACACAACCACAACGCCAACAACAGCAGATTTAACTGAACACACTTCAACTAGAAATCCAACTACAGCTCTGGCATCAGTGACTACTGAGGAAACAACCACAGCTACAACTGAAACATTAACTACAACCCAGACAACAGAACTGACCAGTAGCACAGTGTACTCAATACAGGACACAACCACAAAACCAACAACAGCAGAATCACACGAATACACTTCAACTGTAAATCCAACTACAACAACCCTGGAATCAGTGACTATTGAGGAAACAACCACAGCTACATCTGAACCATTAACCACAACCCAGACAACAGAACTGACCAGTAGCACAGTGTACTTAACACAGGACACAACCACAACACCAACAACAGCAGAATCAACCAAATACACTTCAACAATAAATCCAAGTACAACAAGTCTGGCATCAGTGACTACTGGGGAAACATCCACAGCTACAACTGAAACATTAACCACAACACAGACAACAGAACTGACCAGTAGCACAGTGTACTTAACACAGGACACAACCACAACGCCAACAACAGCAGATTTAACTGAACACACTTCAACTAGAAATCCAACTACAACTCTGGCATCAGTGACTACTGAGGAAACAACCACAGCTACATCTGAACCATTAACCACAACCCAGACAACAGAACTGACCAGTAGCACAGTGTACTTAACACAGGACACAACCACAATGCCAACAACAGCAGAATCAACCGAATACACTTCAACTGTAAATCCAACTACAACAACCCTGGAATCAGTGACTATTGAGGAAACAACCACAGCTACATCTGAACCATTAACCACAACCCAGACAACAGAACTGACCAGTAGCACAGTGTACTCAACACAGGACACAACCACAATGCCAACAGCAGCAGAATCACCCGAATACACTTCAACAATAAATCCAACTACAACAACCCTGGAATCAGTGACTATTGAGGAAACAACCACAGCTACATCTGAACCATTAACCACAACCCATTCAACAGAACTGACCAGTAGCACAGTGTACTTAACACAGGACACAACCACAATGCCAACAACAGCAGAATCAACCGAATACACTTCAACAATAAATCCAAGTACAACAACTCTGGCATCAGTGACTACTGGGGAAACAACCACAGCTACAACTGAAACATTAACCACAACCCAGACAACAGAACTGACCAGTAGCACAGTGTACTCAACACAGGACACAACCACAAAACCATCAACAGCAGAATCACCCGAATACACTTCAACTGTTATTCCAGCTACAACAACTCTGGCATCAGTGACTACTGAGGAAACATCCACAGCTACAACTGAAACATTAACCACAACACAGACAACAGAACTGACCAGTAGCACAGTCTACTTAACACAGGACACAACCACAACGCCAACAACAGCAGATTTAACTGAACACACTTCAACTAGAAATCCAACTACAACTCTGGCATCAGTGACTACTGAGGAAACAACCACAGCTACAACTGAAACATTAACCACAACCCAGACAACAGAACTGACCAGTAGCACAGTGTACTCAACACAGGACACAACCACAAAACCAACAACAGCAGAATCACACGAATACACTTCAACTGTAAATCCAACTACAACAACCCTGGAATCAGTGACTATTGAGGAAACAACCACAGCTACATCTGAACCATTAACCACAACCCAGACAACAGAACTGACCAGTAGCACAGTGTACTTAACACAAGACACAACCACAATGCCAACAACAGCAGAATCAACCGAATACACTTCAACTGTAAATCCAACTACAACAACCCTGGAATCAGTGACTATTGAGGAAACAACCACAGCTACATCTGAACCATTAACCACAACCCAGACAACAGAACTGACCAGTAGCACAGTGTACTCAACACAGGACACAACCACAAAACCAACAACAGCAGAATCAACCGAATACACTTCAACTGTAAATCCAACTACAACAACCCTGGAATCAGTGACTATTGAGGAAACAACCACAGCTACATCTGAACCATTAACCACAACCCAGACAACAGAACTGGCCAGTAGCACAGTGTACTTAACACAGGACACAACCACAATGCCAACAACAGCAGAATCAACCGAATACACTTCAACAATAAATCCAAGTACAACAACTCTGGCATCAGTGACTACTGGGAAACCAACCACATCTACAACTGAAACATTAACCACAACCCAGACAACAGAACTGACCAGTAGCACAGTGTACTCAACACAGGACACAACCACAAAACCAACAACAGCAGAATCACCCGAATACACTTCAACTGTAAATCCAACTACAACAACCCTGGAATCAGTGACTATTGAGGAAACAACCACAGCTACATCTGAACCATTAACCACAACCCAGACAACAGAACTGACCAGTAGCACAGTGTACTTAACACAGGACACAACCACAACACCAACAACAGCAGAATCAACCGAATACACTTCAACAATAAATCCAAGTACAACAACTCTGGCATCAGTGACTACTGGGGAAACAACCACAGCTACAACTAAACCATTAACCACAACCCAGACAACAGAACTGACCAGTAGCACAGTCTACTTAACACAGGACACAACCACAACACCAAAAACAGCCAAATCTACAGAGTACACTTCAACTGAAAATCCAACTACAACAATCCTGGAATCAGTGACTATTGACGAAAGAACCACAGCTACAACTGAACCATTAACCACGACCCAGACAACAGAACTGACCAGTAGCACAGTGTACTCAACACAGGACACAACCACAACGCCAACAACAGCAGATTTAACTGAACACACTTCAACTAGAAATCCAACTACAACTCTGGCATCAGTGACTACTGAGGAAACAACCACAGCTACAACTGTAACATTAACCACAACCCAGACAACAGAACTGACCAGTAGCACAGTGTACTCAACACAAGACACAACCACAAAACCAACAACAGCAGAATCTACAGAGTACACTTCAACTGTAAATCCAACTACAACAAACCTGGAATCAGTGACTATTGACGAAAGAACCACAGCTACAACTGAACCATTAACCACGACCCAGACAACAGAACTGACCAGTAGCACAGTGTACTCAACACAGGACACAACCACAATGCCAACAACAGCAGAATCACCCGAATACACTTCAACTGTAAATCCAACTACAACAACCCTGGAATCAGTGACTATTGAGGAAACAACAACAGCTACATCTGAACCATTAACCACAACCCAGACAACAGAACTGACCAGTAGCAAAGTGTACTTAACACAGGACACAACGCCAACAACAGCAGAATCAACCGAATACACTTCAACAATAAATCCAAGTACAACAACTCTGGCACCAGTGACTACTGTGGAAACAACCACAGCTACAACTAAACCATTAACCACAACCCAGACAACAGAACTGACCAGTGGCACAGTGTACTTAACACAGGACACAACCACAACACCAACAACAGCAGAATCAACCGAATACGCTTCAACTGTTATTCCAGCTACAACAACTCTGGCATCAGTGACTACTGAGGAAACAACCACAGCTACAACTGAAACATTAACCACAACACAGACAACAGAACTGACCAGTAGCACAGTGTACTCAACACAAGACACAACCACAAAACCAACAACAGCAGAATCTACAGAGTACACTTCAACTGTAAATCCAACTACAACAAACCTGGAATCAGTGACTATTGACGATAGAACCACAGCTACAACTGAACCATTAACCACGACCCAGACAACAGAACTGACCAGTAGCACAGTGTACTCAACACAAGACACAACCACAAAACCAACAACAGCAGAATCTACAGAGTACACTTCAACTGTAAATCCAACTACAACAAACCTGGAATCAGTGACTATTGACGATAGAACCACAGCTACAACTGAACCATTAACCACGACCCAGACAAGAGAACTGACCAGTAGCACAGTGTACTTAACACAGGACACAACCGCAAAGCCAACAACAGCAGAATCATCCGAATACACTTTAACGGTAAATCCAACTACAACAACCCTGGAATCAGTGACTATTGAGGAAAGAACCACAGCTGCAACTGAACCATTAACCACAACCCAGACAACAGAACTTACCGGAAGCACAATCTACTCAACACAGGACACAACACCAACAACAGCAGAATCACCCGAATACACTTCAACTGTAAATCCAACTAAAACAACCCTGGAATCAGTGACTATTGAGGGAAGAACCACAGTTACAACTGAACTATTAACCACAACCCAGACAACAGAACTGACCAGTAGCACAATGTACTCAACACAGGACACAACCGCAACACCAACAGCAGCAGAATCAACCGAATACGCTTCAACTGTAAATCCAACTACAACAACCCTGGAATCAGTGACTATTGAGGAAACAACCACAGCTACATCTGAACCATTAACCACAACCCAGACAACAGAACTGACCAGTAGCACAGTGTACTTAACACAGGACACAACCACAACACCAACAACAGCAGAATCAACCGAATACACTTCAACAATAAATCCAAGTACAACAACTCTGGCATCAGTGACTACTGGGGAAACAACCACAGCTACAACTAAACCATTAACCACAACCCAGACAACAGAACTGACCAGTAGCACAGTATACTTAACACAGGACACAACCACAACACCAAAAACAGCCAAATCTACAGAGTACACTTCAACTGAAAATCCAACTACAACAAACCTGGAATCAGTGACTATTGACGAAAGAACCACAGCTACAACTGAACCATTAACCACGACCCAGACAACAGAACTGACCAGTAGCACAGTGTACTCAACACAGGACACAACCGCAACACCAACAACAGCAGAATCAACCGAATACGCTTCAACTGTAAATGCAACAACAACAACTCTGGCATCATTGACTACTGAGGAAACAACCACAGCTACATCTGAACCATTTTTCACAACCCAGACAACAGAACTGACCGGTAGCACAATGTACTCAACACAGGACACAACCACAACGCCAACAACAGCAGATTTAACTGAACACACTTCAACTAGAAATCCAAATACAACTCTGGCATCAGTGACTACTGAGGAAACAACCACAGCTACAACTGTAACATTAACCACAACCCAGACAACAGAACTGACCAGTGGCACAGTGTACTCAACACAAGACACAACCACAAAACCAACAACAGCAGAATCTACAGAGTACACTTCAACTGTAAATCCAACTACAACAAACCTGGAATCAGTGACTATTGACGAAAGAACCACAGCTACAACTGAACCATTAACCACGACCCAGACAACAGAACTGACCAGTAGCACAGTGTACTCAACACAGGACACAACCACAATGCCAACAACAGCAGAATCACCCGAATACACTTCAACTGTAAATCCAACTACAACAACCCTAGAATCAGTGACTATTGAGGAAACAACCACAGCTACATCTGAACCATTAACCACAACCCAGACAACAGAACTGACCAGTAGCAAAGTGTACTTAACACAGGACACAACCACAACGCCAACAACAGCAGAATCAACCGAATACACTTCAACAATAAATCCAAGTACAACAACTCTGGCACCAGTGACTACTGGGGAAACAACCACAGCTACAACTAAACCATTAACCACAACCCAGACAACAGAACTGACCAGTGGCACAGTGTACTTAACACAGGACACAACCACAACACCAACAACAGCAGAATCAACCGAATACGCTTCAACTGTTATTCCAGCTACAACAACTCTGGCATCAGTGACTACTGAGGAAACAACCACAGCTACAACTGAAACATTAACCACAACACAGACAACAGAACTGACCAGTAGCACAGTGTACTCAACACAAGACACAACCACAAAACCAACAACAGCAGAATCTACAGAGTACACTTCAACTGTAAATCCAACTACAACAAACCTGGAATCAGGGACTATTGACGATAGAACCACAGCTACAACTGAACCATTAACCACGACCCAGACAACAGAACTGACCAGCAGCACAGTGTACTCAACACAAGACACAACCACAAAACCAACAACAGCAGAATCTACAGAGTACACTTCAACTGTAAATCCAACTACAACAAACCTGGAATCAGTGACTATTGACGATAGAACCACAGCTACAACTGAACCATTAACCACGACCCAGACAACAGAACTGACCAGTAGCACAGTGTACTTAACACAGGACACAACCGCAAAGCCAACAACAGCAGAATCATCCGAATACACTTTAACGGTAAATCCAACTACAACAACCCTGGAATCAGTGACTATTGAGGAAAGAACCACAGCTGCAACTGAACCATTAACCACAACCCAGACAACAGAACTTACCGGAAGCACAATCTATTTAACACAGGACACAACACCAACAACAGCAGAATCACCCGAATACACTTCAACTGTAAATCCAATTAAAACAACCCTGGAATCAGTGACTATTGAGGGAAGAACCACAGTTACAACTGAACTATTAACCACAACCCAGACAACAGAACTGACCAGTAGCACAATGTACTCAACACAGGACACAACAGCAACACCAACAGCAGCAGAATCAACCGAATACGCTTCAACTGTAAATGCAACAACAACAACCCTGGAATCAGTGACTATTGAGGAAACAACCACAGCTACATCTGAACCATTAACCACAACCCAGACAACAGAACTGACCAGTAGCACAGTGTACTTAACACAGGACACAACCACAACGCCAACAACAGCAGAATCAACCGAATACACTTCAACAATAAATCCAAGTACAACAACTCTGGCATCAGTGACTACTGGGAAACAACACAGCTACAACTAACCATTAACCACAACCCAGACAACAGAACTGACCAGTGCACAGTGTACTTAACACAGGACACAACCACAACACCAACAACAGCAGAATCAACCGAATACCTTCAACTTATCCAGTACAACAACTCTGGCATCAGTGACTACTGAGGAAACAACCACAGCTACATCTGAACCATTAACCACAACCCAGACAACAGAACTGACCAGTAGCACAGTGTACTTAACACAGGACACAACCACAACACCAACAACAGCAGAATCAACCGAATACGCTTCAACTGTTATTCCAGCTACAACAACTCTGGCATCAGTGACTACTGAGGAAACAACCACAGCTACATCTGAACCATTAACCACAACCCAGACAACAGAACTGACCAGTAGCACAGTGTACTTAACACAGGACACAACCACAACACCAACAACAGCAGAATCAACCGAATACGCTTCAACTGTTAATCCAGCTACAACAACTCTGGCATCAGTGACTACTGAGGAAACAACCACAGCTACAACTGAACCATTAACCACAACCCAGACAACAGAACTGACCAGTGGCACAGTGTACTTAACACAGGACACAACCACAACACCAACAACAGCAGAATCAACCGAATATGCTTCAACTGTTATTCCAGCTACAACAACTCTGGCATCAGTGACTACTGAGGAAACATCCACAGCTACAACTGAAACATTAACCACAACACAGACAACAGAACTGACCAGTAGCACAGTGTACTTAACACAGGACACAAGCACAACGCCAACAACAGCCAACTCTACAGAGTACACTTCAACTGTAAATCCAACTACAACAAACCTGGAATCAGTGACTATTGACGATAGAACCACAGCTACAACTGAACCATTAACCACGACCCAGACAACAGAACTGACCAGTAGCACAGTGTACTCAACACAGGACACAACCTCAAAACCAACAACAGCAGAATCACCCGAATACACTTCAACTGTAAATCCAACTACAACAACCCTGGAATCAGTGACTATTGAGGAAACAACCACAGCTACATCTGAACCATTAACCACAACCAAGACAACAGAACTGACCAGTAGCACAGTGTACTTAACACAGGACACAACCACAATGCCAACAGCAGCAGAATCACCCGAATACACTTCAACTGTAAATCCAACTACAACAACCCAGGAATCAGTGACTATTGAGGAAACAACCACAGCTACATCTGAACCATTAACCACAACCCAGACAACAGAACTGACCAGTAGCACAGTGTACTTAACACAGGACACAACCACAATGCCAACAGCAGCAGAATCACCCGAATACACTTCAACTGTAAATCCAACTAAAACAACCCTGGAATCAGTGACTATTGAGGAAAGAACCACAGCTACAACTGAACTATTAACCACAACCCAGACAACAGAACTGACCAGTAGCACAATGTACTCAACACAGGACACAACCGCAACACCAACAGCAGCAGAATCAACCGAATACGCTTCAACTGTAAATGCAACAACAACAACAACCCTGGAATCAGTGACTATTGAGGAAACAACCACAGCTACATCTGAACCATTAACCACAACCCAGACAACAGAACTGACCAGTAGCACAGTGTACTCAACACAGGACACAACCGCAACACCAACAACAGCAGAATCAATCGAATACGCTTCAACTGTAAATGCAACAACAACAACTCTGGCATCATTGTCTACTGAGGAAACATCCACAGCTACAACTGAAACATTAACCACAACACAGACAACAGAACTGACCAGTAGCACAGTGTACTTAACACAGGACACAACCACAACACCAACAACAGCCAAATCTACAGAGTACACTTCAACTGTAAATCCAACTACAACAAACCTGGAATCAGTGACTATTGACGATAGAACCACAGCTACAACTGAACCATTAACCATGACCCAGACAACAGAACTGACCAGTAGCACAGTGTACTCAACACAGGACACAACCTCAAAACCAACAACAGCAGAATCACCCGAATACACTTCAACTGTAAATCCAACTCCAACAACCCTGGAATCAGTGACTATTGAGGAAACAACCACAGCTACATCTGAACCATTAACCACAACCCAGACAACAGAACTGACCAGTAGCACAGTGTACTTAACACAGGACACAACCACAACACCAACAACAGCCAAATCTACAGAGAACACTTCAACTGTAAATCCAACTACAACAAACCTGGAATCAGTGACTATTGACGAAAGAACCACAGCTACAACTGAACCATTAACCACGACCCAGACAACAAAACTGACCAGTAGCACAATGTACTTAACACAGGACACAACCACAACACCAACAACAGCAGAATCAACCGAATACACTTCAACCATAAATCCAAGTACAACAACTCTGGCATCAGTGACTATTCAGGAAAGAACCACAGCTACAACTAAACCATTAACCACGACCCAGACAAGAGAACTACCCACTATCACAATGTACTCAACACAGAATACAACAACTTCAGCTCCAACAACAGCAGAATCAACTGCATCATCATCAATTGAAGTTGCAACTACTGTAACTGTAGAATCAATGACTCATGAGGAAACAACCACAGATGCACATCTACCAATAACTACAACACAAAGAGCTGTGCAGACCACTAGTACAGCATTAGCAACACAAAACACAACAACCACGGCATCAACAAAAAATGAATCAACTACAACAACCATTAAATCAATAACTACAGAGGAAAAAAACACAGATACAACCATATATTTAACTACAAAACAAACTGCAGACAAGACCACTAGCACAGTTTACACAACACAAGACACAACAACCACTGGTCCAAAAACAGCAGATTCAAAGGAATATACATCAATTGTAGTTCCAACTATATCGAATGTAGAATCAATGACTACTAAGGAAAAGACAACAGCTAACACATTAATTACAACCGTACCATCAACTCTAACATCAAATGTAGTGACATCATACACTGTATCCATTACACATTCTACAACATCTGCATCTGAGACATCTGCATCTATGACTCTATCGCCAACCACAGATACAATAAAACAGATTTCAACATCAACAATACCTTATGCAGCAAACCCCCCAGCAAAGTAAGTTGTTAATGTGGAAATATAAATTTATATGTTAATTACTAATTTTCTATTTTGATTGAATAAACAATTTCTTTTTTTTTTTACTTCAGATCTGGTTCAGCTGTTGTTGAGACCAGGATGGTCTTCAGCAGTTCTTCTCCTGATCCCACTGAGAGTTTGGTCCGCAACACAATCCAGACTCTTCTGAGTGCACGTCTCCAAAACCTCACTGATGCTGTAACAGTGCTAAACTTCACCTATGAGAGTATGTTCCCATTGCTGCTATAACACTTCGTATCATTGTTCCATTAATATGAAAGCTGACACATTCTTTTGGGCATTTTCCACTGTTCCACAGAACTTTTAGACACATCCTATGTGGTCACCTTCACACTAAACATCGGTAACATCAGCATACCAGAGAACCCTGACCTCAGGAACAACACCTACAACACAGTGCAGAGCATCGTCAATAACGCTGTGAGTGACCATGACCATGACCGTAACAATGCTGTAACTACGATCCAGAGATGGCATTGGATCTCATTGCTGGGTTTTATTAAAGAAACGATTGCAAGAATGAAATTGACCAAAGGTCAGAGTAATTCACAGAGATATCTGAGGAAGTGCAGACTCCCAGTGAGGTACGGAGAGCAGAGACCAGGGTCAGTACTTAACAAGAGAGATACTTCTCTTGGCAGAAATTAAACATGCTACATAAACAGGGACGATAAGGACACCAAATTACCACACAAGTGTGCAATGCAGATCAGAATCTAGGTGAAGGTGACCTCTTGTGGTCATTTGGCAAAGTGCAGGTGATGGCTCTTCCCTTCCTGTGTTCAGAATTGATTGTGGTACAATCTATGTTTTTAAATGTGGTGTATTCTCAAAGTGCAGCATGGATTGAGCATTTCCAACTAAATTTCTTTCTAAATATTTTCTTTAGAAGTATAGAATCATGTCTGACTACTTCAGTTAAACAAATTATGGAACAGTTTTACTTGGAACACAAAATACCTATAAACTCTACAATGGAAAGCTCTTTAATCTCACATTAAATCTGATTAATTCTCTTTCCATCTCCAGCTAAACACTCTTCTAAATGAACCTGATTCAGAAGCATTTGAACCACAGAGCTCTTTCTTCATGTAAGTTCACAGCTGTACTAATTTCTTCTCTGAAAATAAATTCTGTGATTCTTATTGTGAATTAAATTGTATTGTGATGTTTGTGCTTTCTCTTACTGGTAATAGGAGCTCAGGAAACCAGTTAAAAGGTAGCATGGATTACAGCTTCCAAGACGGAGACACCGTAACACCAGCAGCTTTCCTCAGTGGGCTCATGACACAGAATGGTATGCTACAATAACATCTAGTATCACACCTGTTTTGGTAATTTCACTTGGGAATCCCAGCAGGTTTAATTTTACTGGACATGTTATAAAATTGTTTCTCTTGCAGTCCTGACTACAACGGCTTCTCCATCAACTACAGGAACTGTCGCTTTGTCATCGACAGCGCCTGTGTCAGTAGTGTAGGTTCATTTCCAATATGTTTGTGTATCGGAGAAATCCATATTCACCTCGATTGACAAAGAAATTCACCACAACCTTTTATCTTTTCAGATCTGGTTCAGCTGTGGTTCAGACCAGGATGGTCTTCAGCAGTTCCTCTCCTGTTCCCACTGAGAGTTTGGTCCGCAACACAATCCAGACTCTTCTGAGTGCACGTCTCCAAAACCTCACTGATGCTGTAACAGTGCTGAACTTCACCTATGAGAGTATGTTCCCATTGCTGCTATAACACTTCGTATCATTGTTCCATTAATATGAAAGCTGACACATTCTTCTGGGCATTTTCCACTGTTCCACAGAACTTTCAGACACATCCTATGTGGTCACCTTCACACTAAACATCGGTAACATCAGCATACCAGAGAACCCTGACCTCAGGAACAACACCTACAACACAGTGCAGAGCATCGTCAATAACGCTGTGAGTGACCATGACCATGACCGTAACAATGCTGTAACTACGCTCCAGAGATGCATTGGATCCCATTGCTGGTTTTATTAAAGAAACGATGCAAGAATGAAATTGACCAAAGGTCAGAGTAATTCACAGAGATATCTGAGGAAGTGCAGACTCCCAGTGAGGTACGGAGAGCAGAGACCAGGGTCAGTACTTAACAAGAGAGATACTTCTCTTGGCAGAAATTAAACATGCTAC
This sequence comes from Silurus lanzhouensis, assembly GCA_039877035.1. Classification (NCBI taxonomy): domain Eukaryota; kingdom Metazoa; phylum Chordata; class Actinopteri; order Siluriformes; family Siluridae; genus Silurus; species Silurus lanzhouensis. Next base: position 82,656 of record JBCEWE010000659.1, read on the forward strand.
ATAAACAGGGACGATAAGGACACCAAATTACCACACAAGTGTGCAATGCAGATCAGAATCTAGGTGAAGGTGACCTCTTGTGGTCATTTGGCAAAGTGCAGGTGATGGCTCTTCCCTTCCTGTGTTCAGAATTGATTGTGGTACAATCTATGTTTTTAAATGTGGTGTATTCTCAAAGTGCAGCATGGATTGAGCATTTCCAACTAAATTTCTTTCTAAATATTTTCTTTAGAAGTATAGAATCATGTCTGACTACTTCAGTTAAACAAATTATGGAACAGTTTTACTTGGAAAACAAAATACCTATAAACTCTACAATGGAAAGCTCTTTAATCTCACATTAAATCTGATTAATTCTCTTTCCATCTCCAGCTAAACACTCTTCTAAATGAACCTGATTCAGAAGCATTTGAACCACAGAGCTCTTTCTTCATGTAAGTTCACAGCTGTACTAATTTCTTCTCTGAAAATAAATTCTGTGATTCTTATTGTGAATTAAATTGTATTGTGATGTTTGTGCTTTCTCTTACTGGTAACAGGAGCTCAGGAAACCAGTTAAAAGGTAGCATGGATTACAGCTTCCAAGACGGAGACACCGTAACACCAGCAGCTTTCCTCAGTGGGCTCATGACACAGAATGGTATGCTACAATAACATCTAGTATCACACCTGTTTTGGTAATTTCACTTGGGAATCCCAGCAGGTTTAATTTTACTGGACATGTTACAAAATTGTTTCTCTTGCAGTCCTGACTACAACGGCTTCTCCATCAACTACAGGAACTGTCGCTTTGTCATCGACAGCGCCTGTGTCAGTAGTGTAGGTTCATTTCCAATATGTTTGTGTATCGGAGAAATCCATATTCACCTCGATTGACAAAGAAATTCACCACAACCTTTTATCTTTTCAGATCTGGTTCAGCTGTGGTTCAGACCAGGATGGTCTTCAGCAGTTCCTCTCCTGTTCCCACTGAGAGTTTGGTCCGCAACACAATCCAGACTCTTCTGAGTGCACGTCTCCAAAACCTCACTGATGCTGTAACAGTGCTAAACTTCACCTATGAGAGTATGTTCCATTGCTGCTATAACACTTCGTATCATTGTTCCATTAATATGAAAGCTGACACATTCTTCTGGGCATTTTCCACTGTTCCACAGAACTTTCAGACACATCCTATGTGGTCACCTTCACACTGAACATCGGTAACATCAGCATACCAGAGAACCCTGACCTCAGGAACAACACCTACAACACAGTGCAGAGCATCGTCAATAACTCTGTGAGTGACCATGACCATGACCGTAACAATGCTGTAACTACGCTCCAGAGATGGCATTGGATCCCATTGCTGGGTTTTATTAAAGAAACGATTGCAAGAATGAAATTGACCAAAGGTCAGAGTAATTCACAGAGATATCTGAGGAAGTGCAGACTCCCAGTGAGGTACGGAGAGCAGAGACCAGGGTCAGTACTTAACAAGAGAGATACTTCTCTTGGCAGAAATTAAACATGCTACATAAACAGGGACGATAAGGACACCAAATTACCACACAAGTGTGCAATGCAGATCAGAATCTAGGTGAAGGTGACCTCTTGTGGTCATTTGGCAAAGTGCAGGTGATGGCTCTTCCCTTCCTGTGTTCAGAATTGATTGTGGTACAATCTATGTTTTAAATGTGGTGTATTCTCAAAGTGCAGCATGGATTGAGCATTTCCAACTAAATTTCTTTCTAAATATTTTCTTTAGAAGTATAGAATCATGTCTGACTACTTCAGTTAAACAAATTATGGAACAGTTTTACTTGGAAAACAAAATACCTATAAACTCTACAATGGAAAGCTCTTTAATCTCACATTAAATCTGATTAATTCTCTTTCCATCTCCAGCTAAACACTCTTCTAAATGAACCTGATTCAGAAGCATTTGAACCACAGAGCTCTTTCTTCATGTAAGTTCACAGCTGTACTAATTTCTTCTCTGAAAATAAATTCTGTGATTCTTATTGTGAATTAAATTGTATTGTGATGTTTGTGCTTTCTCTTACTGGTAACAGGAGCTCAGGAAACCAGTTAAAAGGTAGCATGGATTACAGCTTCCAAGACGGAGACACCGTAACACCAGCAGCTTTCCTCAGTGGGCTCATGACACAGAATGGTATGCTACAATAACATCTAGTATCACACCGGTTTTGGTAATTTCACTTGGGAATCCCAGCAGGTTTAATTTTACTGGACATGTTATAAAATTGTTTCTCTTGCAGTCCTGACTACAACGGCTTCTCCATCAACTACAGGAACTGTCGCTTTGTCATCGACAGCGCCTGTGTCAGTAGTGTAGGTTCATTTCCAATATGTTTGTGTATCGGAGAAATCCATATTCACCTCGATTGACAAAGAAATTCACCACAACCTTTTATCTTTTCAGATCTGGTTCAGCTGTGGTTCAGACCAGGATGGTCTTCAGCAGTTCCTCTCCTGTTCCCACTGAGAGTTTGGTCCGCAACACAATCCAGACTCTTCTGAGTGCACGTCTCCAAAACCTCACTGATGCTGTAACAGTGCTAAACTTCACCTATGAGAGTATGTTCCCATTGCTGCTATAACACTTCGTATCATTGTTCCATTAATATGAAAGCTGACACATTCTTCTGGGCATTTTCCACTGTTCCACAGAACTTTCAGACACATCCTATGTGGTCACCTTCACACTGAACATCGGTAACATCAGCATACCAGAGAACCCTGACCTCAGGAACAACACCTACAACACAGTGCAGAGCATCGTCAATAACGCTGTGAGTGACCATGACCATGACCGTAACAATGCTGTAACTACGCTCCAGAGATGGCATTGGATCCCATTGCTGGGTTTTATTAAAGAAACGATTGCAAGAATGAAATTGACCAAAGGTCAGAGTAATTCACAGAGATATCTGAGGAAGTGCAGACTCCCAGTGAGGTACGGAGAGCAGAGACCAGGGTCAGTACTTAACAAGAGAGATACTTCTCTTGGCAGAAATTAAACATGCTACATAAACAGGGACGATAAGGACACCAAATTACCACACAAGTGTGCAATGCAGATCAGAATCTAGGTGAAGGTGACCTCTTGTGGTCATTTGGCAAAGTGCAGGTGATGGCTCTTCCCTTCCTGTGTTCAGAATTGATTGTGGTACAATCTATGTTTTTAAATGTGGTGTATTCTCAAAGTGCAGCATGGATTGAGCATTTCCAACTAAATTTCTTTCTAAATATTTTCTTTAGAAGTATAGAATCATGTCTGACTACTTCAGTTAAACAAATTATGGAACAGTTTTACTTGGAAAACAAAATACCTATAAACTCTACAATGGAAAGCTCTTTAATCTCACATTAAATCTGATTAATTCTCTTTCCATCTCCAGCTAAACACTCTTCTAAATGAACCTGATTCAGAAGCATTTGAACCACAGAGCTCTTTCTTCATGTAAGTTCACAGCTGTACTAATTTCTTCTCTGAAAATAAATTCTGTGATTCTTATTGTGAATTAAATTGTATTGTGATGTTTGTGCTTTCTCTTACTGGTAACAGGAGCTCAGGAAACCAGTTAAAAGGTAGCATGGATTACAGCTTCCAAGACGGAGACACCGTAACACCAGCAGCTTTCCTCAGTGGGCTCATGACACAGAATGGTATGCTACAATAACATCTAGTATCACACCTGTTTTGGTAATTTCACTTGGGAATCCCAGCAGGTTTAATTTTACTGGACATGTTATAAAATTGTTTCTCTTGCAGTCCTGACTACAACGGCTTCTCCATCAACTACAGGAACTGTCGCTTTGTCATCGACAGCGCCTGTGTCAGTAGTGTAGGTTCATTTCCAATATGTTTGTGTATCGGAGAATCCATATTCACCTCGATTGACAAAGAAATTCACCACAACCTTTTATCTTTTCAGATCTGGTTCAGCTGTGGTTCAGACCAGGATGGTCTTCAGCAGTTCCTCTCCTGTTCCCACTGAGAGTTTGGTCCGCAACACAATCCAGACTCTTCTGAGTGCACGTCTCCAAAACCTCACTGATGCTGTAACAGTGCTAAACTTCACCTATGAGAGTATGTTCCCATTGCTGCTATAACACTTCGTATCATTGTTCCATTAATATGAAAGCTGACACATTCTTCTGGGCATTTTCCACTGTTCCACAGAACTTTCAGACACATCCTATGTGGTCACCTTCACACTGAACATCGGTAACATCAGCATACCAGAGAACCCTGACCTCAGGAACAACACCTACAACACAGTGCAGAGCATCGTCAATAACGCTGTGAGTGACCATGACCATGACCGTAACAATGCTGTAACTACGCTCCAGAGATGGCATTGGATCCCATTGCTGGGTTTTATTAAAGAAACGATTGCAAGAATGAAATTGACCAAAGGTCAGAGTAATTCACAGAGATATCTGAGGAAGTGCAGACTCCCAGTGAGGTACGGAGAGCAGAGACCAGGGTCAGTACTTAACAAGAGAGATACTTCTCTTGGCAGAAATTAAACATGCTACATAAACAGGGACGATAAGGACACCAAATTACCACACAAGTGTGCAATGCAGATCAGAATCTAGGTGAAGGTGACCTCTTGTGGTCATTTGGCAAAGTGCAGGTGATGGCTCTTCCCTTCCTGTGTTCAGAATTGATTGTGGTACAATCTATGTTTTTAAATGTGGTGTATTCTCAAAGTGCAGCATGGATTGAGCATTTCCAACTAAATTTCTTTCTAAATATTTTCTTTAGAAGTATAGAATCATGTCTGACTACTTCAGTTAAACAAATTATGGAACAGTTTTACTTGGAAAACAAAATACCTATAAACTCTACAATGGAAAGCTCTTTAATCTCACATTAAATCTGATTAATTCTCTTTCCATCTCCAGCTAAACACTCTTCTAAATGAACCTGATTCAGAAGCATTTGAACCACAGAGCTCTTTCTTCATGTAAGTTCACAGCTGTACTAATTTCTTCTCTGAAAATAAATTCTGTGATTCTTATTGTGAATTAAATTGTATTGTGATGTTTGTGCTTTCTCTTACTGGTAACAGGAGCTCAGGAAACCAGTTAAAAGGTAGCATGGATTACAGCTTCCAAGACGGAGACACCGTAACACCAGCAGCTTTCCTCAGTGGGCTCATGACACAGAATGGTATGCTACAATAACATCTAGTATCACACCTGTTTTGGTAATTTCACTTGGGAATCCCAGCAGGTTTAATTTTACTGGACATGTTATAAAATTGTTTCTCTTGCAGTCCTGACTACAACGGCTTCTCCATCAACTACAGGAACTGTCGCTTTGTCATCGACAGCGCCTGTGTCAGTAGTGTAGGTTCATTTCCAATATGTTTGTGTATCGGAGAAATCCATATTCACCTCGATTGACAAAGAAATTCACCACAACCTTTTATCTTTTCAGATCTGGTTCAGCTGTGGTTCAGACCAGGATGGTCTTCAGCAGTTCCTCTCCTGTTCCCACTGAGAGTTTGGTCCGCAACACAATCCAGACTCTTCTGAGTGCACGTCTCCAAAACCTCACTGATGCTGTAACAGTGCTAAACTTCACCTATGAGAGTATGTTCCCATTGCTGCTATAACACTTCGTATCATTGTTCCATTAATATGAAAGCTGACACATTCTTCTGGGCATTTTCCACTGTTCCACAGAACTTTCAGACACATCCTATGTGGTCACCTTCACACTGAACATCGGTAACATCAGCATACCAGAGAACCCTGACCTCAGGAACAACACCTACAACACAGTGCAGAGCATCGTCAATAACGCTGTGAGTGACCATGACCATGACCGTAACAATGCTGTAACTACGCTCCAGAGATGGCATTGGATCCCATTGCTGGGTTTTATTAAAGAAACGATTGCAAGAATGAAATTGACCAAAGGTCAGAGTAATTCACAGAGATATCTGAGGAAGTGCAGACTCCCAGTGAGGTACGGAGAGCAGAGACCAGGGTCAGTACTTAACAAGAGAGATACTTCTCTTGGCAGAAATTAAACATGCTACATAAACAGGGACGATAAGGACACCAAATTACCACACAAGTGTGCAATGCAGATCAGAATCTAGGTGAAGGTGACCTCTTGTGGTCATTTGGCAAAGTGCAGGTGATGGCTCTTCCCTTCCTGTGTTCAGAATTGATTGTGGTACAATCTATGTTTTTAAATGTGGTGTATTCTCAAAGTGCAGCATGGATTGAGCATTTCCAACTAAATTTCTTTCTAAATATTTTCTTTAGAAGTATAGAATCATGTCTGACTACTTCAGTTAAACAAATTATGGAACAGTTTTACTTGGAAAACAAAATACCTATAAACTCTACAATGGAAAGCTCTTTAATCTCACATTAAATCTGATTAATTCTCTTTCCATCTCCAGCTAAACACTCTTCTAAATGAACCTGATTCAGAAGCATTTGAACCACAGAGCTCTTTCTTCATGTAAGTTCACAGCTGTACTAATTTCTTCTCTGAAAATAAATTCTGTGATTCTTATTGTGAATTAAATTGTATTGTGATGTTTGTGCTTTCTCTTACTGGTAACAGGAGCTCAGGAAACCAGTTAAAAGGTAGCATGGATTACAGCTTCCAAGACGGAGACACCGTAACACCAGCAGCTTTCCTCAGTGGGCTCATGACACAGAATGGTATGCTACAATAACATCTAGTATCACACCTGTTTTGGTAATTTCACTTGGGAATCCCAGCAGGTTTAATTTTACTGGACATGTTATAAAATTGTTTCTCTTGCAGTCCTGACTACAACGGCTTCTCCATCAACTACAGGAACTGTCGCTTTGTCATCGACAGCGCCTGTGTCAGTAGTGTAGGTTCATTTCCAATATGTTTGTGTATCGGAGAAATCCATATTCACCTCGATTGACAAAGAAATTCACCACAACCTTTTATCTTTTCAGATCTGGTTCAGCTGTGGTTCAGACCAGGATGGTCTTCAGCAGTTCCTCTCCTGTTCCCACTGAGAGTTTGGTCCGCAACACAATCCAGACTCTTCTGAGTGCACGTCTCCAAAACCTCACTGATGCTGTAACAGTGCTAAACTTCACCTATGAGAGTATGTTCCCATTGCTGCTATAACACTTCGTATCATTGTTCCATTAATATGAAAGCTGACACATTCTTCTGGGCATTTTCCACTGTTCCACAGAACTTTCAGACACATCCTATGTGGTCACCTTCACACTGAACATCGGTAACATCAGCATACCAGAGAACCCTGACCTCAGGAACAACACCTACAACACAGTGCAGAGCATCGTCAATAACGCTGTGAGTGACCATGACCATGACCGTAACAATGCTGTAACTACGCTCCAGAGATGGCATTGGATCCCATTGCTGGGTTTTATTAAAGAAACGATTGCAAGAATGAAATTGACCAAAGGTCAGAGTAATTCACAGAGATATCTGAGGAAGTGCAGACTCCCAGTGAGGTACGGAGAGCAGAGACCAGGGTCAGTACTTAACAAGAGAGATACTTCTCTTGGCAGAAATTAAACATGCTACATAAACAGGGACGATAAGGACACCAAATTACCACACAAGTGTGCAATGCAGATCAGAATCTAGGTGAAGGTGACCTCTTGTGGTCATTTGGCAAAGTGCAGGTGATGGCTCTTCCCTTCCTGTGTTCAGAATTGATTGTGGTACAATCTATGTTTTTAAATGTGGTGTATTCTCAAAGTGCAGCATGGATTGAGCATTTCCAACTAAATTTCTTTCTAAATATTTTCTTTAGAAGTATAGAATCATGTCTGACTACTTCAGTTAAACAAATTATGGAACAGTTTTACTTGGAAAACAAAATACCTAAAACTCTACAATGGAAAGCTCTTTAATCTCACATTAAATCTGATTAATTCTCTTTCCATCTCCAGCTAAACACTCTTCTAAATGAACCTGATTCAGAAGCATTTGAACCACAGAGCTCTTTCTTCATGTAAGTTCACAGCTGTACTAATTTCTTCTCTGAAAATAAATTCTGTGATTCTTATTGTGAATTAAATTGTATTGTGATGTTTGTGCTTTCTCTTACTGGTAACAGGAGCTCAGGAAACCAGTTAAAAGGTAGCATGGATTACAGCTTCCAAGACGGAGACACCGTAACACCAGCAGCTTTCCTCAGTGGGCTCATGACACAGAATGGTATGCTACAATAACATCTAGTATCACACCTGTTTTGGTAATTTCACTTGGGAATCCCAGCAGGTTTAATTTTACTGGACATGTTATAAAATTGTTTCTCTTGCAGTCCTGACTACAACGGCTTCTCCATCAACTACAGGAACTGTCGCTTTGTCATCGACAGCGCCTGTGTCAGTAGTGTAGGTTCATTTCCAATATGTTTGTGTATCGGAGAAATCCATATTCACCTCGATTGACAAAGAAATTCACCACAACCTTTTATCTTTTCAGATCTGGTTCAGCTGTGGTTCAGACCAGGATGGTCTTCAGCAGTTCCTCTCCTGTTCCCACTGAGAGTTTGGTCCGCAACACAATCCAGACTCTTCTGAGTGCACGTCTCCAAAACCTCACTGATGCTGTAACAGTGCTAAACTTCACCTATGAGAGTATGTTCCCATTGCTGCTATAACACTTCGTATCATTGTTCCATTAATATGAAAGCTGACACATTCTTCTGGGCATTTTCCACTGTTCCACAGAACTTTCAGACACATCCTATGTGGTCACCTTCACACTGAACATCGGTAACATCAGCATACCAGAGAACCCTGACCTCAGGAACAACACCTACAACACAGTGCAGAGCATCGTCAATAACGCTGTGAGTGACCATGACCATGACCGTAACAATGCTGTAACTACGCTCCAGAGATGGCATTGGATCCCATTGCTGGGTTTATTAAAGAAACGATTGCAAGAATGAAATTGACCAAAGGTCAGAGTAATTCACAGAGATATCTGAGGAAGTGCAGACTCCCAGTGAGGTACGGAGAGCAGAGACCAGGGTCAGTACTTAACAAGAGAGATACTTCTCTTGGCAGAAATTAAACATGCTACATAAACAGGGACGATAAGGACACCAAATTACCACACAAGTGTGCAATGCAGATCAGAATCTAGGTGAAGGTGACCTCTTGTGGTCATTTGGCAAGTGCAGGTGATGGCTCTTCCCTTCCTGTGTTCAGAATTGATTGTGGTACAATCTATGTTTTTAAATGTGGTGTATTCTCAAAGTGCAGCATGGATTGAGCATTTCCAACTAAATTTCTTTCTAAATATTTTCTTTAGAAGTATAGAATCATGTCTGACTACTTCAGTTAAACAAATTATGGAACAGTTTTACTTGGAAAACAAAATACCTACAAACTCTACAATGGAAAGCTCTTTAATCTCACATTAAATCTGATTAATTCTCTTTCCATCTCCAGCTAAACACTCTTCTAAATGAACCTGATTCAGAAGCATTTGAACCACAGAGCTCTTTCTTCATGTAAGTTCACAGCTGTACTAATTTCTTCTCTGAAAATAAATTCTGTGATTCTTATTGTGAATTAAATTGTATTGTGATGTTTGTGCTTTCTCTTACTGGTAACAGGAGCTCAGGAAACCAGTTAAAAGGTAGCATGGATTACAGCTTCCAAGACGGAGACACCGTAACACCAGCAGCTTTCCTCAGTGGGCTCATGACACAGAATGGTATGCTACAATAACATCTAGTATCACACCTGTTTTGGTAATTTCACTTGGGAATCCCAGCAGGTTTAATTTTACTGGACATGTTATAAAATTGTTTCTCTTGCAGTCCTGACTACAACGGCTTCTCCATCAACTACAGGAACTGTCGCTTTGTCATCGACAGCGCCTGTGTCAGTAGTGTAGGTTCATTTCCAATATGTTTGTGTATCGGAGAAATCCATATTCACCTCGATTGACAAAGAAATTCACCACAACCTTTTATCTTTTCAGATCTGGTTCAGCTGTGGTTCAGACCAGGATGGTCTTCAGCAGTTCCTCTCCTGTTCCCACTGAGAGTTTGGTCCGCAACACAATCCAGACTCTTCTGAGTGCACGTCTCCAAAACCTCACTGATGCTGTAACAGTGCTAAACTTCACCTATGAGAGTATGTTCCCATTGCTGCTATAACACTTCGTATCATTGTTCCATTAATATGAAAGCTGACACATTCTTCTGGGCATTTTCCACTGTTCCACAGAACTTTCAGACACATCCTATGTGGTCACCTTCACACTGAACATCGGTAACATCAGCATACCAGAGAACCCTGACCTCAGGAACAACACCTACAACACAGTGCAGAGCATCGTCAATAACGCTGTGAGTGACCATGACCATGACCGTAACAATGCTGTAACTACGCTCCAGAGATGGCATTGGATCCCATTGCTGGGTTTTATTAAAGAAACGATTGCAAGAATGAAATTGACCAAAGGTCAGAGTAATTCACAGAGATATCTGAGGAAGTGCAGACTCCCAGTGAGGTACGGAGAGCAGAGACCAGGGTCAGTACTTAACAAGAGAGATACTTCTCTTGGCAGAAATTAAACATGCTACATAAACAGGGACGATAAGGACACCAAATTACCACACAAGTGTGCAATGCAGATCAGAATCTAGGTGAAGGTGACCTCTTGTGGTCATTTGGCAAAGTGCAGGTGATGGCTCTTCCCTTCCTGTGTTCAGAATTGATTGTGGTACAATCTATGTTTTTAAATGTGGTGTATTCTCAAAGTGCAGCATGGATTGAGCATTTCCAACTAAATTTCTTTCTAAATATTTTCTTTAGAAGTATAGAATCATGTCTGACTACTTCAGTTAAACAAATTATGGAACAGTTTTACTTGGAAAACAAAATACCTACAAACTCTACAATGGAAAGCTCTTTAATCTCACATTAAATCTGATTAATTCTCTTTCCATCTCCAGCTAAACACTCTTCTAAATGAACCTGATTCAGAAGCATTTGAACCACAGAGCTCTTTCTTCATGTAAGTTCACAGCTGTACTAATTTCTTCTCTGAAAATAAATTCTGTGATTCTTATTGTGAATTAAATTGTATTGTGATGTTTGTGCTTTCTCTTACTGGTAACAGGAGCTCAGGAAACCAGTTAAAAGGTAGCATGGATTACAGCTTCCAAGACGGAGACACCGTAACACCAGCAGCTTTCCTCAGTGGGCTCATGACACAGAATGGTATGCTACAATAACATCTAGTATCACACCTGTTTTGGTAATTTCACTTGGGAATCCCAGCAGGTTTAATTTTACTGGACATGTTATAAAATTGTTTCTCTTGCAGTCCTGACTACAACGGCTTCTCCATCAACTACAGGAACTGTCGCTTTGTCATCGACAGCGCCTGTGTCAGTAGTGTAGGTTCATTTCCAATATGTTTGTGTATCGGAGAAATCCATATTCACCTCGATTGACAAAGAAATTCACCACAACCTTTTATCTTTTCAGATCTGGTTCAGCTGTGGTTCAGACCAGGATGGTCTTCAGCAGTTCCTCTCCTGTTCCCACTGAGAGTTTGGTCCGCAACACAATCCAGACTCTTCTGAGTGCACGTCTCCAAAACCTCACTGATGCTGTAACAGTGCTAAACTTCACCTATGAGAGTATGTTCCCATTGCTGCTATAACACTTCGTATCATTGTTCCATTAATATGAAAGCTGACACATTCTTCTGGGCATTTTCCACTGTTCCACAGAACTTTCAGACACATCCTATGTGGTCACCTTCACACTGAACATCGGTAACATCAGCATACCAGAGAACCCTGACCTCAGGAACAACACCTACAACACAGTGCAGAGCATCGTCAATAACGCTGTGAGTGACCATGACCATGACCGTAACAATGCTGTAACTACGCTCCAGAGATGGCATTGGATCCCATTGCTGGGTTTTATTAAAGAAACGATTGCAAGAATGAAATTGACCAAAGGTCAGAGTAATTCACAGAGATATCTGAGGAAGTGCAGACTCCCAGTGAGGTACGGAGAGCAGAGACCAGGGTCAGTACTTAACAAGAGAGATACTTCTCTTGGCAGAAATTAAACATGCTACATAAACAGGGACGATAAGGACACCAAATTACCACACAAGTGTGCAATGCAGATCAGAATCTAGGTGAAGGTGACCTCTTGTGGTCATTTGGCAAAGTGCAGGTGATGGCTCTTCCCTTCCTGTGTTCAGAATTGATTGTGGTACAATCTATGTTTTTAAATGTGGTGTATTCTCAAAGTGCAGCATGGATTGAGCATTTCCAACTAAATTTCTTTCTAAATATTTTCTTTAGAAGTATAGAATCATGTCTGACTACTTCAGTTAAACAAATTATGGAACAGTTTTACTTGGAAAACAAAATACCTACAAACTCTACAATGGAAAGCTCTTTAATCTCACATTAAATCTGATTAATTCTCTTTCCATCTCCAGCTAAACACTCTTCTAAATGAACCTGATTCAGAAGCATTTGAACCACAGAGCTCTTTCTTCATGTAAGTTCACAGCTGTACTAATTTCTTCTCTGAAAATAAATTCTGTGATTCTTATTGTGAATTAAATTGTATTGTGATGTTTGTGCTTTCTCTTACTGGTAACAGGAGCTCAGGAAACCAGTTAAAAGGTAGCATGGATTACAGCTTCCAAGACGGAGACACCGTAACACCAGCAGCTTTCCTCAGTGGGCTCATGACACAGAATGGTATGCTACAATAACATCTAGTATCACACCTGTTTTGGTAATTTCACTTGGGAATCCCAGCAGGTTTAATTTTACTGGACATGTTATAAAATTGTTTCTCTTGCAGTCCTGACTACAACGGCTTCTCCATCAACTACAGGAACTGTCGCTTTGTCATCGACAGCGCCTGTGTCAGTAGTGTAGGTTCATTTCCAATATGTTTGTGTATCGGAGAAATCCATATTCACCTCGATTGACAAAGAAATTCACCACAACCTTTTATCTTTTCAGATCTGGTTCAGCTGTGGTTCAGACCAGGATGGTCTTCAGCAGTTCCTCTCCTGTTCCCACTGAGAGTTTGGTCCGCAACACAATCCAGACTCTTCTGAGTGCACGTCTCCAAAACCTCACTGATGCTGTAACAGTGCTAAACTTCACCTATGAGAGTATGTTCCATTGCTGCTATAACACTTCGTATCATTGTTCCATTAATATGAAAGCTGACACATTCTTCTGGGCATTTTCCACTGTTCCACAGAACTTTCAGACACATCCTATGTGGTCACCTTCACACTGAACATCGGTAACATCAGCATACCAGAGAACCCTGACCTCAGGAACAACACCTACAACACAGTGCAGAGCATCGTCAATAACGCTGTGAGTGACCATGACCATGACCGTAACAATGCTGTAACTACGCTCCAGAGATGGCATTGGATCCCATTGCTGGGTTTTATTAAAGAAACGATTGCAAGAATGAAATTGACCAAAGGTCAGAGTAATTCACAGAGATATCTGAGGAAGTGCAGACTCCCAGTGAGGTACGGAGAGCAGAGACCAGGGTCAGTACTTAACAAGAGAGATACTTCTCTTGGCAGAAATTAAACATGCTACATAAACAGGGACGATAAGGACACCAAATTACCACACAAGTGTGCAATGCAGATCAGAATCTAGGTGAAGGTGACCTCTTGTGGTCATTTGGCAAAGTGCAGGTGATGGCTCTTCCCTTCCTGTGTTCAGAATTGATTGTGGTACAATCTATGTTTTTAAATGTGGTGTATTCTCAAAGTGCAGCATGGATTGAGCATTTCCAACTAAATTTCTTTCTAAATATTTTCTTTAGAAGTATAGAATCATGTCTGACTACTTCAGTTAAACAAATTATGGAACAGTTTTACTTGGAAAACAAAATACCTACAAACTCTACAATGGAAAGCTCTTTAATCTCACATTAAATCTGATTAATTCTCTTTCCATCTCCAGCTAAACACTCTTCTAAATGAACCTGATTCAGAAGCATTTGAACCACAGAGCTCTTTCTTCATGTAAGTTCACAGCTGTACTAATTTCTTCTCTGAAAATAAATTCTGTGATTCTTATTGTGAATTAAATTGTATTGTGATGTTTGTGCTTTCTCTTACTGGTAACAGGAGCTCAGGAAACCAGTTAAAAGGTAGCATGGATTACAGCTTCCAAGACGGAGACACCGTAACACCAGCAGCTTTCCTCAGTGGGCTCATGACACAGAATGGTATGCTACAATAACATCTAGTATCACACCTGTTTTGGTAATTTCACTTGGGAATCCCAGCAGGTTTAATTTTACTGGACATGTTATAAAATTGTTTCTCTTGCAGTCCTGACTACAACGGCTTCTCCATCAACTACAGGAACTGTCGCTTTGTCATCGACAGCGCCTGTGTCAGTAGTGTAGGTTCATTTCCAATATGTTTGTGTATCGGAGAAATCCATATTCACCTCGATTGACAAAGAAATTCACCACAACCTTTTATCTTTTCAGATCTGGTTCAGCTGTGGTTCAGACCAGGATGGTCTTCAGCAGTTCCTCTCCTGTTCCCACTGAGAGTTTGGTCCGCAACACAATCCAGACTCTTCTGAGTGCACGTCTCCAAAACCTCACTGATGCTGTAACAGTGCTAAACTTCACCTATGAGAGTATGTTCCCATTGCTGCTATAACACTTCGTATCATTGTTCCATTAATATGAAAGCTGACACATTCTTCTGGGCATTTTCCACTGTTCCACAGAACTTTCAGACACATCCTATGTGGTCACCTTCACACTGAACATCGGTAACATCAGCATACCAGAGAACCCTGACCTCAGGAACAACACCTACAACACAGTGCAGAGCATCGTCAATAACGCTGTGAGTGACCATGACCATGACCGTAACAATGCTGTAACTACGCTCCAGAGATGGCATTGGATCCCATTGCTGGGTTTTATTAAAGAAACGATTGCAAGAATGAAATTGACCAAAGGTCAGAGTAATTCACAGAGATATCTGAGGAAGTGCAGACTCCCAGTGAGGTACGGAGAGCAGAGACCAGGGTCAGTACTTAACAAGAGAGATACTTCTCTTGGCAGAAATTAAACATGCTACATAAACAGGGACGATAAGGACACCAAATTACCACACAAGTGTGCAATGCAGATCAGAATCTAGGTGAAGGTGACCTCTTGTGGTCATTTGGCAAAGTGCAGGTGATGGCTCTTCCCTTCCTGTGTTCAGAATTGATTGTGGTACAATCTATGTTTTTAAATGTGGTGTATTCTCAAAGTGCAGCATGGATTGAGCATTTCCAACTAAATTTCTTTCTAAATATTTTCTTTAGAAGTATAGAATCATGTCTGACTACTTCAGTTAAACAAATTATGGAACAGTTTTACTTGGAAAACAAAATACCTACAAACTCTACAATGGAAAGCTCTTTAATCTCACATTAAATCTGATTAATTCTCTTTCCATCTCCAGCTAAACACTCTTCTAAATGAACCTGATTCAGAAGCATTTGAACCACAGAGCTCTTTCTTCATGTAAGTTCACAGCTGTACTAATTTCTTCTCTGAAAATAAATTCTGTGATTCTTATTGTGAATTAAATTGTATTGTGATGTTTGTGCTTTCTCTTACTGGTAACAGGAGCTCAGGAAACCAGTTAAAAGGTAGCATGGATTACAGCTTCCAAGACGGAGACACCGTAACACCAGCAGCTTTCCTCAGTGGGCTCATGACACAGAATGGTATGCTACAATAACATCTAGTATCACACCTGTTTTGGTAATTTCACTTGGGAATCCCAGCAGGTTTAATTTTACTGGACATGTTATAAAATTGTTTCTCTTGCAGTCCTGACTACAACGGCTTCTCCATCAACTACAGGAACTGTCGCTTTGTCATCGACAGCGCCTGTGTCAGTAGTGTAGGTTCATTTCCAATATGTTTGTGTATCGGAGAAATCCATATTCACCTCGATTGACAAAGAAATTCACCACAACCTTTTATCTTTTCAGATCTGGTTCAGCTGTGGTTCAGACCAGGATGGTCTTCAGCAGTTCCTCTCCTGTTCCCACTGAGAGTTTGGTCCGCAACACAATCCAGACTCTTCTGAGTGCACGTCTCCAAAACCTCACTGATGCTGTAACAGTGCTAAACTTCACCTATGAGAGTATGTTCCCATTGCTGCTATAACACTTCGTATCATTGTTCCATTAATATGAAAGCTGACACATTCTTCTGGGCATTTTCCACTGTTCCACAGAACTTTCAGACACATCCTATGTGGTCACCTTCACACTGAACATCGGTAACATCAGCATACCAGAGAACCCTGACCTCAGGAACAACACCTACAACACAGTGCAGAGCATCGTCAATAACGCTGTGAGTGACCATGACCATGACCGTAACAATGCTGTAACTACGCTCCAGAGATGGCATTGGATCCCATTGCTGGGTTTTATTAAAGAAACGATTGCAAGAATGAAATTGACCAAAGGTCAGAGTAATTCACAGAGATATCTGAGGAAGTGCAGACTCCCAGTGAGGTACGGAGAGCAGAGACCAGGGTCAGTACTTAACAAGAGAGATACTTCTCTTGGCAGAAATTAAACATGCTACATAAACAGGGACGATAAGGACACCAAATTACCACACAAGTGTGCAATGCAGATCAGAATCTAGGTGAAGGTGACCTCTTGTGGTCATTTGGCAAAGTGCAGGTGATGGCTCTTCCCTTCCTGTGTTCAGAATTGATTGTGGTACAATCTATGTTTTTAAATGTGGTGTATTCTCAAAGTGCAGCATGGATTGAGCATTTCCAACTAAATTTCTTTCTAAATATTTTCTTTAGAAGTATAGAATCATGTCTGACTACTTCAGTTAAACAAATTATGGAACAGTTTTACTTGGAAAACAAAATACCTACAAACTCTACAATGGAAAGCTCTTTAATCTCACATTAAATCTGATTAATTCTCTTTCCATCTCCAGCTAAACACTCTTCTAAATGAACCTGATTCAGAAGCATTTGAACCACAGAGCTCTTTCTTCATGTAAGTTCACAGCTGTACTAATTTCTTCTCTGAAAATAAATTCTGTGATTCTTATTGTGAATTAAATTGTATTGTGATGTTTGTGCTTTCTCTTACTGGTAACAGGAGCTCAGGAAACCAGTTAAAAGGTAGCATGGATTACAGCTTCCAAGACGGAGACACCGTAACACCAGCAGCTTTCCTCAGTGGGCTCATGACACAGAATGGTATGCTACAATAACATCTAGTATCACACCTGTTTTGGTAATTTCACTTGGGAATCCCAGCAGGTTTAATTTTACTGGACATGTTATAAAATTGTTTCTCTTGCAGTCCTGACTACAACGGCTTCTCCATCAACTACAGGAACTGTCGCTTTGTCATCGACAGCGCCTGTGTCAGTAGTGTAGGTTCATTTCCAATATGTTTGTGTATCGGAGAAATCCATATTCACCTCGATTGACAAAGAAATTCACCACAACCTTTTATCTTTTCAGATCTGGTTCAGCTGTGGTTCAGACCAGGATGGTCTTCAGCAGTTCCTCTCCTGTTCCCACTGAGAGTTTGGTCCGCAACACAATCCAGACTCTTCTGAGTGCACGTCTCCAAAACCTCACTGATGCTGTAACAGTGCTAAACTTCACCTATGAGAGTATGTTCCCATTGCTGCTATAACACTTCGTATCATTGTTCCATTAATATGAAAGCTGACACATTCTTCTGGGCATTTTCCACTGTTCCACAGAACTTTCAGACACATCCTATGTGGTCACCTTCACACTGAACATCGGTAACATCAGCATACCAGAGAACCCTGACCTCAGGAACAACACCTACAACACAGTGCAGAGCATCGTCAATAACGCTGTGAGTGACCATGACCATGACCGTAACAATGCTGTAACTACGCTCCAGAGATGGCATTGGATCCCATTGCTGGGTTTTATTAAAGAAACGATTGCAAGAATGAAATTGACCAAAGGTCAGAGTAATTCACAGAGATATCTGAGGAAGTGCAGACTCCCAGTGAGGTACGGAGAGCAGAGACCAGGGTCAGTACTTAACAAGAGAGATACTTCTCTTGGCAGAAATTAAACATGCTACATAAACAGGGACGATAAGGACACCAAATTACCACACAAGTGTGCAATGCAGATCAGAATCTAGGTGAAGGTGACCTCTTGTGGTCATTTGGCAAAGTGCAGGTGATGGCTCTTCCCTTCCTGTGTTCAGAATTGATTGTGGTACAATCTATGTTTTTAAATGTGGTGTATTCTCAAAGTGCAGCATGGATTGAGCATTTCCAACTAAATTTCTTTCTAAATATTTTCTTTAGAAGTATAGAATCATGTCTGACTACTTCAGTTAAACAAATTATGGAACAGTTTTACTTGGAAAACAAAATACCTACAAACTCTACAATGGAAAGCTCTTTAATCTCACATTAAATCTGATTAATTCTCTTTCCATCTCCAGCTAAACACTCTTCTAAATGAACCTGATTCAGAAGCATTTGAACCACAGAGCTCTTTCTTCATGTAAGTTCACAGCTGTACTAATTTCTTCTCTGAAAATAAATTCTGTGATTCTTATTGTGAATTAAATTGTATTGTGATGTTTGTGCTTTCTCTTACTGGTAACAGGAGCTCAGGAAACCAGTTAAAAGGTAGCATGGATTACAGCTTCCAAGACGGAGACACCGTAACACCAGCAGCTTTCCTCAGTGGGCTCATGACACAGAATGGTATGCTACAATAACATCTAGTATCACACCTGTTTTGGTAATTTCACTTGGGAATCCCAGCAGGTTTAATTTTACTGGACATGTTATAAAATTGTTTCTCTTGCAGTCCTGACTACAACGGCTTCTCCATCAACTACAGGAACTGTCGCTTTGTCATCGACAGCGCCTGTGTCAGTAGTGTAGGTTCATTTCCAATATGTTTGTGTATCGGAGAAATCCATATTCACCTCGATTGACAAAGAAATTCACCACAACCTTTTATCTTTTCAGATCTGGTTCAGCTGTGGTTCAGACCAGGATGGTCTTCAGCAGTTCCTCTCCTGTTCCCACTGAGAGTTTGGTCCGCAACACAATCCAGACTCTTCTGAGTGCACGTCTCCAAAACCTCACTGATGCTGTAACAGTGCTAAACTTCACCTATGAGAGTATGTTCCCATTGCTGCTATAACACTTCGTATCATTGTTCCATTAATATGAAAGCTGACACATTCTTCTGGGCATTTTCCACTGTTCCACAGAACTTTCAGACACATCCTATGTGGTCACCTTCACACTGAACATCGGTAACATCAGCATACCAGAGAACCCTGACCTCAGGAACAACACCTACAACACAGTGCAGAGCATCGTCAATAACGCTGTGAGTGACCATGACCATGACCGTAACAATGCTGTAACTACGCTCCAGAGATGGCATTGGATCTCATTGCTGGTTTTATTAAAGAAACGATTGCAAGAATGAAATTGACCAAAGGTCAGAGTAATTCACAGAGATATCTGAGGAAGTGCAGACTCCCAGTGAGGTACGGAGAGCAGAGACCAGGGTCAGTACTTAACAAGAGAGATACTTCTCTTGGCAGAAATTAAACATGCTACATAAACAGGGACGATAAGGACACCAAATTACCACACAAGTGTGCAATGCAGATCAGAATCTAGGTGAAGGTGACCTCTTGTGGTCATTTGGCAAAGTGCAGGTGATGACTCTTCTCTTCCTGTGTTCAGAATTGATTGTGGTACAATCTATGTTTTTAAATGTGGTGTATTCTCAAAGTGCAGCATGGATTGAGCATTTCCAACTAAATTTCTTTCTAAATATTTTCTTTAGAAGTATAGAATCATGTCTGACTACTTCAGTTAAACAAATTATGGAACAGTTTTACTTGGAACACAAAATACCTACAAACTCTACAATGGAAAGCTCTTTAATCTCACATTAAATCTGATTAATTCTCTTTCCATCTCCAGCTAAACACTCTTCTAAATGAACCTGATTCAGAAGCATTTGAACCACAGAGCTCTTTCTTCATGTAAGTTCACAGCTGTACTAATTTCTTCTCTGAAAATAAATTCTGTGATTCTATTGTGAATTAAATTGTATTGTGATGTTTGTGCTTCTCTTACTGGTAACAGGAGCTCAGGAAACCAGTTAAAAGGTAGCATGGATTACAGCTTCCAAGACGGAGACACCGTAACACCAGCAGCTTTCCTCAGTGGGCTCATGACACAGAATGGTATGCTACAATAACATCTAGTATCACACCTGTTTTGGTAATTTCACTTGGGAATCCCAGCAGGTTTAATTTTACTGGACATGTTATAAAATTGTTTCTCTTGCAGTCCTGACTACAACGGCTTCTCCATCAACTACAGGAACTGTCGCTTTGTCATCGACAGCGCCTGTGTCAGTAGTGTAGGTTCATTTCCAATATGTTTGTGTATCGGAGAAATCCATATTCACCTCGATTGACAAAGAAATTCACCACAACCTTTTATCTTTTCAGATCTGGTTCAGCTGTGGTTCAGACCAGGATGGTCTTCAGCAGTTCCTCTCCTGTTCCCACTGAGAGTTTGGTCCGCAACACAATCCAGACTCTTCTGAGTGCACGTCTCAAAAACCTCACTGATGCTGTAACAGTGCTAAACTTCACCTATGAGAGTATGTTCCCATTGCTGCTATAACACTTCGTATCATTGTTCCATTAATATGAAAGCTGACACATTCTTCTGGGCATTTTCCACTGTTCCACAGAACTTTCAGACACATCCTATGTGGTCACCTTCACACTGAACATCGGTAACATCAGCATACCAGAGAACCCTGACCTCAGGAACAACACCTACAACACAGTGGAGAGCATCGTCAATAACGCTGTGAGTGACCATGACCATGACCGTAACAATGCTGTAACTACGCTCCAGAGATGGCATTGGATCCCATTGCTGGGTTTTAATAAACAGTTGCAAGAGTCAACATCTCAAGAGTAGATATTTTTTTTGGAGTTAGTGCAAAGTCACATTGGAGATCTGTTAATATTATAAAACCACGTAATGTGAACTCCAGAAAGGAGGGGCCACAGAGAGTGCCTGTATATCACCTCTCTTTAAAGAGCAGATAGCCAGCAAGAATGCAGTCTCAATAGACAAGTGATTCCATGATATTTTGTCCAACGGCTGAAAGGGGGGCTCAGACAGAGCCACCCAGGCACTCTAGGTCGCACTGGAGGCCTCCATGGTGCCGCAGAGAAACACGTCAGGAGCGGTCTCTGCCCAGTGAATGCCCCAACATGGGTGCGTAATACGCCTAAACGGCTGATGTGTAGACTTTAATGGTGGACGAGCCAACGGAACTCACTAAACCAACCGGGCAGTAAACAGGGTCAAATTGGTGCTGAACGCACCACACAGTGAACAGACACCATCTCGTGGCATTCAACCTCCCCGTGGAGGGAGCGCTAGATTGGAGAATGGTCTCTACTACCTCGGTGGAGAGATTAGAACCTCAGAGCTGTGCCAGTAGCAATCCAGAGCCAGCTGAAAGTATGCATCCTTTAGATCTACCATGACAAACCAGTTCGGCTGTATAACCCGGACTCTCTGTCTAATAGAGGGACCACCTCAATGGCCTCCTTTCTCAGAAGAGTGTCTAATTTTATTCAATGACCAGAGCCTGCTCGCTTCCCACCTGAATGGGACAGAGCTGGTTGAACTGGGGCAGACCTGACCTGAACGGGTTCCCTTATGGGGGAGAGCGTGGTGGAAAGTGCAGGGTTGTGGTTGGGGCTGCGCCCCCATGAAATCGGTGTGGAGGTACATTGGAATGGCGCTGCCTAAGGTGAGAGTGGGGCGTCCAGCAGCATTGCTTTGTCCCTGTCAGAATCGTGGACAGGGTGAACCACAGATGTTTCTCTGTGGATGGATGGCAGCCATAGACTGGCCAATGGCCTTAACGGTCTCTCTTGTGGCTCGTATGGACAGGTTTGATTTTGTAAAGCTGCTTTGAGACAATGTCTGTTGTGAAAAGCGCTATAGAAATAAACTTGACTTGGATGCTCCACCTGGGGAGAGATAGCCTGCTAGATCTCTTCAACCCTTGGCATGACTCCAAAGCCGTGGTCCCTAAGCCCTATGATGTTGGAGTACACAGAGGTCTTGGGGCTAAAGGGCGGGCAGAGAGGGGCTGTTTCCAGGACCTGGACACCTTGGTGTGCAGGTCAGGGAAAAAATGGCAAACCCCGACATGAATGCTGTGACTCGGGAACCAATCTAGCGTGCTCCACTCCCAAGCAAGCGACGCATGGGCTGTGCGAACCGTGGGAACAATTGCTTGCTTTTTGGACATTTATCACTTACCTGAAGAGGACAAACACACAGAGAGCACTTCCTGAACAAGCAGAAGCTGGTGCCGGCTTTACTCCATGTGCGTTTTATACCTCCTGTTCGTGACGTTACGCCACCAGTGACAGCCTGCTTCCAATTTTGATTGATTACATACATTATTCAGAGCATGGACAATACAGCCGCGTTCCTGAAAGGAACATTCGTTGTTTGAAAATTCAGTGTTAAAAACACATTTCTCTGTTCTGAATATTTTGTGGTACTGGATATCTTTATTTGCATGTTGTTTTACCTTTTAAGCTTACATACATTTATACCTAATATTATTTCTGATATATTTTTAATACACCTATATATTAACCAAATACATTTTAATTAATGTCTCATTTTCAGTTCAAATTAAAAAAAAAAAGATTTTTAGGGAAAAATAAATCCCATTGGAATGTACTGTATATTGGTATATTTTGTATCTCAAATTAAATTAATTCTCATTCCTGTCCAGCTAAACATTCTACTAAATAAACCTGGTGCAAACCTTTCAAACCCCAGAGCTTTTCCTCATTGAAGTTAACAGCAGGATTCATATCACCTCTAAAAATAAATACTGTAATCTTATTGTTACATGTATTGTATTGTGATGTATGAGCTTCTTCTACTGGTAACAGGAGCTTAGAATCCAGGTTAATGGAAGCATGGAGTACTACATCCAAGATGGAGACACCAAACACCAGCAGCTTTTTTGGATGAGGTTACACCTATGTATGAGTCCTAATAATAATTTACAGATTTATATTTATATATTTAATGTATAATATTACCTATTTATTGAATGAGAAATTAATCTTCTTTAAAACCATCTTTAAAAAGTATTTATAACATCATTACATCATTTATTTTTTTCTCCCATTCCAGATTAGAAATTCCTGAATACATTCAACTTATTTTAAGAATTGACCAAAGTACCTAGTGAAGCTGATGTGTCAAAGCTGCTAATTACTCTGCTGGACTCAAAGATCAGAAAGCACGAGATCTTACAACACAAAAACTGAATGACCCTGTGAGCATCCAGAACATCACTTATGAACGTGAGACTGTTTCTATTAAACTCTCCCTAAATTCATTTTTAAAATTAGTGAATGTGTTTTGCTCTAAATGCAGGTGCTATTTACCTTAAATTTAATTTTATTTCTTACTTCACCCCTTTAGAAATTAGTAAAACTCATACATTATAAAATTTGGATTCCAAATCAGCAATGTGACCATCTCCATAAATATTCAACTCAGAAATGAAACGTATATTTAATCCAAGACACCATCAACACAATGGTATGTGAAAGCTAATGTTCACTGTACCAGAATTATTTTACATATTGAAAATACAATATTACTTTGTCCATGATCAAACACAACATTTACCAACTTTTTAGTCTGAACACTATCCTGAATGGCAAAGTGCTACTCCATTTGTCTTCCCACAAGCAAACTACACGTAAGTGACTCACTTGCATCTTAAATCAGGTGCTACAAAATAAATCAAAATATAACTTTCAAACACTGTTACCATGACACCTAAAATACATTGGAGTGGAGATGTCTGTCTCTTTATATTCTTATTTTGTAAGGTAGAATCACCAGTGTTCATGCAGAATGTTAAAGACAAGAATTTAATGGAAATGGGAATTAATGAGTAGTATCTTCCTGACTTTTTTTTAACTATACACTTTTTCAACTATACCCCCTTTCTGGTTATAAATGGAGAATTCAACACAAATAACTTGGAAACTAAATAAAACTAAAGAAATCACCATGAAACCCCATTCTGTAGCTTAGTGTAATCTTAATGCAGGCTCAGTTTTATATCTATGGCACTTTTAACACAATTACATGTACTAAAATTTTAAAAAGCTTTACAGCATTAAAATGTTGTAGTTTTGTAGTTTTGTTTTAATGTTGAGATCTGTCTTAATAATATATATCATTAGTGTTATGTTTCAGTGAGGGAAAGTTCATCTGTGTTCATTTTAACTTTTTTTCTGTCAGAGAATTTGTCACCAGAAACAGAACATGAAAGTTATTTACACACAGTTTTTTGTTTTTGGTTCCAGGATTAATGGTACAGAAATTGTGGCTAATTCAGAATACATCTTTGTGGAAGGTGTACCCAGTTTACACCAAGTGATTCTTCTGAAATACTCAAGATTAGTGGTCTGTCAATCTCCACACTCGCTGCTCAAACAGATGCCCCTATCTATGTTAGTCCTGAGGCCCACAGTCCAAGCCAAACACCACCACCACTGGTGAAGTTCTGCATGGATCCTGGGTATCATTATTCCCTGCCAGTATAGTCATCATGCTCATACCATGCTGGATTCTACTCTGTGTAATGTCAATAAAGTTTTGTTTCTAATCCTGAATGCAGGGTGCTATTGATATGAAATGTAATTCTGTATTCATTAATGTTTGTAAAGGGAAAGTTTTCTCCATTATATTTTATCATTTATGCACTGACCACAGTTATTTTAGTGAGTATGTATATCAAATTTTTTTCTTTCTCTCCATTTTTCCAGTGTTTGCTGTGTGGTTGCTGCGCTGGTTTAAGGAGCGCTACAACAGAAGACGTCCTACATGTTCAATACACAACACGAAATGGACTTTTTTTAAGTGAAAGGGATCTCTTAAAAATATAATTGTAACTATTAGATTTTTTTATTTAATTATTTAATTTAAATTGTTAAAAATTATTTTTACTTTTATTTTATGAAATATTACAAAAAAGTTAAGCTATACAAGCTAAGGTCGAGGTGAATTATTAAAAGGACAAACTAATGTGCAGTTATACATATTTTTATTTAATAATTTATTTAACTTATTTATTAAGTCTGTTTTAAAATAAAGCTAATCAAATAACATCTAAAATTTGCTCTAACTGTTTTATATGCCAAAATATTACCAATTTTTCGGACTATAAGACGCTACTTTTTTACCACACTTTGAACCCCATGGTTTTAAACACCAAAGCGGCTATATTTATGGATTTTTCCTGGGTTTCCTGGTTCACAAACTTCAAGCCAAAAACTGAGCCCAATACATTAGACCAATGAAATTTTCCGAACCGTAAACGAAAAAACGCACTTCACCTGTGTTCTGAGCTCACGGCATCACCCGTGATCTCCCAATCTCCCGATCACCGATGGTGATTTTTCAATCGCACGACAATGCCAAAAGATAAACTCCCTGAGAAATAGTTGTGAAAGGAAGGAGGAAGACAGTGAACAATCACTGTAAGATATCCTTGATCACTAGTCCTAGATCAGGTGACTTCAGAACACTCAGTCTTGTTCTTGTCTTATCCTCTCTTTATACGCTTACACTGTGAGAAAAGCCAAACTGTTGCCTTTTGTATGGCTCATCCACGTTTTGTTGCTTCTGCTAAACGAATAACATGACCAGATGTGGAGTTTTATCGTTAACCGTTTTGATTTCTCACAGTATGGTAATATGTATCTTGTTGCCATTAGTAGTTATAATAGTTCTCGCTTTATGCTTCTAGAAAAACTTTTTTGTATGTTTCTGTGACCATACCCTAACTATCTTTTTTGTGGCATGGTTACTTTACTCGTACACACAGAGGCCTTTATTTCTGTTTTAGCTTATCTTTTGCAGCTCAACATGACCTTGTGGAGTCGTCTCTCCTAACTTTCTCTTCTGTTCACACACACAACACACACCACACACACCTGGCAGCCACACCCTTTCTCTCCTTCACTTTGGAAGTATATCTTCATGTCTGAGACAATAAACTTTGGAACTTCTCTCTGAAAGCCGACTTGTGTGTTTCATTGAGACTTCCCGTATACGTAGGAGAGCAGAGATCGAGACAGAAATGCTGAATTAAGGAGTATCCTGTCCAGGGGACAGAAGGCAATCCTGCCCAAGCGGCAGAGGATAAAACATTCCTTACAATCACTTACTGTCGGCTGTTGTTCAGATACAAGTTCATTGTAATGTGTGAGTCTGGTAAGGAGAGTCGCTAACTCCAGTTACAACAGAAATCATATAAGCACAGACAGGTTTCCAAAACTCGTGCTTTTAATTTTTCTTGGCAACAGCGTACGGGTTAGTCAAAGAAACTTAGAAATGAGCATCAGAAAATAATAAGGACATATTCCTGGTTTTGCACACACCATAATCCGGAAAAAAGCAGTGGCAGGCTATTCCCAAAAGCCGCTCTGCTCTAAAAGGAGCCACAACATATTTCACCCGTTACACCGTGTAACAGTCACTGTCTTTCGTTAAAGCCTGTGTAAAGTCATTAGTTCAGTGTAACAGACCCTAGTGCAAACAGTGCAGACAAAAAAACAGTACAGACAGACAGTGCAGACAGTCAACACAAGACAAGACAAAAAAAAAAATATAGCGCCGACCAGTAAACCTAAAAACTATACCCGGGAGTGAACAAATATAACCAGAACAATGTAGTGCAAAAAACAGCAGCAGTCAAGAGGTGCAAAGACAGCATGTAAACGGTATAATAAATGGTGTGGAATGATTGAGATGGGTAATGAGGTGTGTTTAGTCCAGGTTTACTTTCGGTAACACACATTTGAGTGAGTGTGTTTGAGAAGCCTGATAGCTTGAGAAAAAACTGTTGCACAGTCTGATGTGGAGGCGCGAATGCTTCGGAACCGTTTTCCTAATGGCAGAAGAGTAAAAAGTGTGTGTGATGGGAGAGATTGCTCGCTCTGTGCTCTCCTGAAGTTCACAACCATCTCTTTGGTTTTGTCAACGTTTAGACTGATTAGACCCACCACGGTCGTGTCATCGGCAAACTTGACGATGTGGTTGGAGCTGTGCATTGCTACACAGTCGTGAGTCAGCAGAGTGAACAGCAGTGGGCTGAGCACACAGCCCTGAGGGTCCCCAGTGCTCAGTGTGGTGGTGCTGGAGATGCTGGTGGAAGCTGGATCTTAATGTGCCTCATGACGAGCCTCTCCAGCACTTCATCACGATGGGTGTGAGCGCAACGGGACGATAGTCATTGAGGCAGGAGACAGTAGATTTCTTTGGCACGGGAACAATGGTCGTTGTCTTGAAGCACGTG
>JBCEWE010000436.1:0-195000 GCA_039877035.1 Silurus lanzhouensis
AAAAGAATGCAACATGTAAGCAAAAAATTGCTAAAATATTAATTCTCATCAGAATAATTCCATGACAAACTGTTAAAAAGTGCAAAAATTAAATGAAAAAAGTTTACACTTTGTGAAAATATGAATGTTCATATTCACATTCATATTTTTACGAATAAATAATTAAAAGTGTAATGTGAATAAAAAAGATTTCATGAAATACCATGGTATAATATATATGTATGACTTTTTACATAACGAAATATGATACTTTCATATTCAGAAGCATATGTTCACGGAAAACCTTTAAATAATTGCCATTAGGAAACAAAAATTTAAAAAGTGACAATACAAATCATATTTTGAAATTAATTGGCAACTTATAAATTCTCATATTCTTCAGAATTATTTTATGAAATATTGGTAAAGAAAATGCAAAAATTCAATGAAAAACGAGATATGACAAACAATGGTTTGAAAATAATTACTTTTTTATATAAGATGTAATGTTTTTATTAAAATATATAATTTCTTATTCATAAACATAATTTCATAAAAAACACGTTAACCTTTACCATAAAAATATGAGTAATGTGAAAATATAAAACATGATATTGGAAAACCTTTAAAAAAAAATGCCATAAGTGAATGAAAAACAAAAAGTGACAATGCAGTTCATGTTTTGACAAAATATGACTTTTACATAAAAAAATGTGATAGTTATTGTGAAAATATACATTTCCATAATTATAAGCATTATTTAATAGAAAATATAGTAAAATATGTAAGCGAAAAACTTACATGAAAAACATTGGTCTGAGAAAAATATGTTTGTTTTTTTTAAATAAAAATGAGATTAATTGGTAAAATATACATTTTCATATTCATACTAATAATTTCATGAAAAACTGTTAATAAATAACGTGATATGATATTTTACAAGTTATTGTGAAAAATTTGACTTTTAATATTCATAAGCATCATCAACTAAAAAGTGCAAAAATTCAATGCAAAATGTGATGACAAACAATGGTTTAAAAAAAAAAATCTTTTTTTTTTTAAAAAAACAATTTTTACTTTTTTAATATAACATTTCTCTGAATTTTCTGATTTATAAGCATTATTTAATGTAAAAAAACGCTAAAAAGTGCAAGATTTAAACGAAAAATTATACATGACAAACGGTAGTTTGAAAACAATATCTATTTGTAATAAAAATATGATTATTATTGGGAAAATAGGAATTTTCATATTCATAACCAAATTTCATTAAAAAACGTTCAATATGCGATAAGTAAACGAAAAAGACAAGACAAAAAAAGGACAAAAATATGCCTCTGTTCATAAAAAAAAACAAGCATTTTAAAAATAAACATAATAAATTTATATTACATAAAAGAAAAAAAAGATAAACCTAACATGTTTTGACAAAATAAGACAATTTTTCATAAAAAGATAACCATTATTTTTAAAACATGATTTTTGATATTTAGAAGAATAATTTAATTGAAAATCATTAAATATTGTGAGCAATAAACTGACGAAAATATATTTTTTATATATTTTTTTCATACATAAAACTGAGTTTGACAGTTATTGATTTATCACTTGCCCATAATAATTTTACATGTTTATGATGAGATATAATATAACATAACATGTCCTCACCAAAATATGATATTTCTCACAAAAATATCATAGTTATTTCAAAAATATAAAATCTCATAATCATAATCATAATTTCATAAAAATTGTAGAAAACTGTAAAAAGTGTATGAAAATGGGTTAAAAAGTCATAATTCATTAAAATCGAAACAACAGCACATATTTGGCAAAGCATTTTACGTGCTGCCAAGAATGAGTTTATTTACCGCTGAAAACGCGATTCCGCAAGTCTCAGGCTTCTAGGACGAAGAGAAAGCGGTTTTTCGATCCAATCGTGTTTGTACAAGCAGCATGCACTTACCCATGATAATTTTACATGTTTATGATGTGGTTATAATGTAACAAAACAATTCCTGACCAAATATAATATTTCCTTACAAAAATATTAAGTATTTTAAAAAATATGAATTTTATTATTCATAATCATAATTTCATAAAAATTGTAGAAAACTGCAAAAGTGTAATAAAGTCATAATTCATTAAAATCAAAACAACAGCACATATTTGGCAAAGCATTTTACGTGCTGTCAAGAATTAGTTTTTTAACCGCTGAAAACGCAAATCCGCAAGTCTCAGGCTTCTAGGACGAAGAGAAAGCGGTTTTTCAAACCAAGCGTATTTGTACAAGCAGCATGGATTTGTCCATGATAATTTTACATGTTTATGATTAGATATGATATAACAAAACATTTCCTGACCAAAATATGATATTTCTCACAAAAATATTAGTTATTTCAAAAATATGAATTTTCATAATATTAATCATAATTTCATAAAAATTATAGAAAACTGCAAAAAGTGTATGAAATGGGTAATAAAGTCATAATTCATTAAATCGAAACAACAGCACATATTTGGCAAATCCTTTTTACGTGCTGCCAAGAATGAGTTTCCTAAGTGCTGAAAACGCGATTCCGCAAGTCTCAGGCTTCTAGGACGAAGAGAAAGCGGTTTTTCAAACCAAGCGTATTTGCACAACCAGCATGAATTTCCCCATGATCATTTTAAATGTTTATGATAAAATATGGAAAAAAAAAACATTTTCTAGTCAAAATAAGACATTATTCATAAAAAAATTATAGTTATTTCAAATATATAAATTAATTTATATTTATAAAATCAACCTGGAGAGGCTCTAGTGACTTGACAAACACATTTTGGGACAATGTTTTGGGACTATGCCTACAGTATATATCATCACAAATAAATAGACAGAGACTTTTTACAAGTATATGTATTGTATTAGAGCACGTGTCCAAGAAAGACTTGAGCGAAAGAACTTTGAGCCAGAAATTTGGGGTTAATATATTTTTAAAACACAGAGTGGATTTAGTTTAGATTATGGGATTGTTAGATTTTTATCATGCCCAAACGAAACTTAATTCTTGGAGAGGTTTTCCATATGACCTGCTATGCCTGTAGTGCCTTTCTGATATCAAGAAAGAATCACACAGCAAATGATGTTCTTTGGTTTATTGCAGGCAGCAGACACGTGTATATATACACACAGCAGAGAAAGCTGACTAAAGTTGTTTCTTCACACTCAAATGATTCAGATCTTCACCCTGGAGGTGACCTCTTTCTACTATAAAGAAATGATCTTTCCATGGGCTCTCAACTGTTTCAGCCCTGAATACTCACTTAGATAGGCTTCTTAGGTTAACAGACCAATTAGTGCACAGATTAAGTGTGTGCTGTTTTGATTCTGCTTGCGTGTATCCACTGTGACTGATAATCAGTCAGAACTCCAGTTCTGGTTACAGCTAGAACATTCGCTGGACCCAGATACTTCGGCTCACCAACCTTGGTAGGCTTCAGACTTCGTATCAGGACCTGCTGATTAGGCACAAAAGGGTTTGTTGGCTTATCTGAGTTAGTGAGACATCAGCACTGATATAATTCAATTTCTCAACCAGGGCAGAAACGTAGTCGTCCACCATCACTTCCAGGTTACCTAAGGAAGAAATGCCAGTGCGTCCCTGACCCATGGGGTTGGGAAAATCTTGAACATAAAACTTTCAAAGTTTTTGTTGAAGATGAGGTCATTCTCATTTCTGTGTGTACTACCGGTAGTACAACAGTCTAATTTTGGCCTGTTTAAATGCAGGCTTTAGTAACACGTTCCTTCATGGTTCTGTTTGTTCTCTCTACCACTCCAGCTGACTGTGGGTGATAGGGAATATTAAAATGCCAGTCAATTGCTAAGCTTTTAGCCAAAAGTTTTGTTAGCTTCGAAGCAAAAGGTTATCACTTTCAATCACACTAGGAATACCAAACCTAGAGATGATCTCTTTCGTTAATATTTTGACAACTGTTTTAGCATTCTCTGTTGCACATGCAAATGCTTCTGGCCACTTACTGAATCTGTCAACTATAACCAACAGGAATCTCAAATGTCCTACAGGTGGCATATGTGTAACTATGGCCACTTTGGCAGGGAGTTGAACAGGTTGTAAAAGGTCACCTATGAGATTTAAATGTGCTATGGGCTTTCCATCAGCTGTTTTAAAGTGTCTTTGCTTCCATGTTTCGGCAAAATCATGCACAACACCATAAGTATGCTTAGAATCAGTGTATATAGTCACTACTTTACCTTCAGACAACTGACATGCTCTTATAAGTGTGACCAACTCTGCAGCTTGTGCTGATGTGTATGGTAATGATTTAGCTTCAACTATTGCATCAGGTAATCTTACAACCTCATATCCACATAAATACACACCATCAGAAGGTTTTGAACATGAACCATCTACATATAGGCAATCCCCTCTTCCAGGGCCGTGTCTAAAAGTTTGGGCCTACAAGAGGTCTCTTGTTCAATGTGTTTAAGGCAATCATGTGCGTCGTCGAAACCATCTAAGTCAATATCGTGTAGCAGATCACACAGCGCGACTACAGCTGAATGCGGCTGAGAAGAAGGCTTAATAGTTAACGTTTCCGTTGCCAAGAGTGTGGTTTCGTAACCAGATCTACATTGTGCTGTCATATGTTGTGTGTTGAGGTTGGGTAAAATATCTGTTATCTGATGTGAGGTGTACAGTATCAAAGGATGTGACAGCACCGTTTTATCAGCATCCCGGTCCATCAGAGCCGCAGCAGCCATTGCACGCAAGCAGGAGGGCAACCCTTGTGCTATGTTGTCTAAAGATTTGGAAAGAAACGCAACAGGGCGATATCTGTCACTCCTGGGCTAGGATCCTCGCAGCCGTACCACCACTTTCGCGCACATAAAGGTGAAAAGACTTAGCATAATTCGGTTGACGAGTCAACGAAACCCCGAGGAAGAGGGTCCAGGTGAATTGACGTCCCCTACAGGTAAACGTGAAAAGCGGCTGCGTCTTAAGCCAAAGGGACACTGAGAAAAGCAGAACAAAGATCAATCACAGTAAAAAATCTGTGAGTCTCTGGTATAGAATTAACAATGGTAGCTACATCGGGCACCAAAGGAGCTAACGGAATAACTAATTTATTAATCTCACGTAAATCTTATGTTAGCCTCCAGCATTTTTTTATCCGCCTTCAAGACAGGATTAATCGGTGTTTTATAAGGTGAATGTGTCTCGATTAAAAACACCTTGTGACAATAAATTGTCAATAACTAGAGCAATGCCAACATTCTTCTCTTTCGACAATGGATATTGTTGAACAAAAACCGGATGGTGTGTTTTCATGAGTGCATGGTACGGTTTTACCTGGATTAAACCTGCCTCGTCTTTGTGAGAGGCCCATAATTTAGGGTTAACTTCACCTACATTTGGTTCATCAGGCAGGACCTCCGTACTACCCTGGAAGAAATCTTCCGAATGTGGGTGTGGCTCAGTTGAGAGCATGAGGACAGAAGGAAAAGACAGTGAAACACTGGTTTCAAAAAACAGAATTTCCATTCCCATTCTTTTGCATTATTCATCATTTATCTCTTCCTAAAAGGTTTAAAGGTGAGTTTGGAATTATTGTAAAGCTATGATACAAATTAGTACCAGTCGGTGTCACCACAGGCAAAGGTGAGTTACAGGACATAAAATTGGAACTCTATTCCCTAATAGATGAACTTCCCCTTTTTCCTAAGACTTCCTCCTTGAGTTTTGTGCTGAGGCTGGAATGCACCAATTCCTGTTGCAGTGAAGAGCAAAGTTCACTAAACCTGAAGCATAGTAGAAACCTCTAGCAGCATCTCTAGGAAAAAGTATCTAGATGTGACACAATTTCACTCCATAATGCCAAATGGTCTAAATAAGGATTAGTCCAAAAACCGGCACAATTCCTATACATCCAATCTCTGGGATTTTCCTCCGGCAATAAGCGAGAAATGCAGGGCCTAACTTTTTTACACAGAACAAAGAACAGACACACAGCATTTAACACTCAGACAATACACACAACACTTAACACTCAGACAATACAGCTGCGCTAGGCACCAGGGGTCTTCAAACTAAAAAAGTAATCCAGTCTCTCCTATTGGATCACAAATTTTGTAAGTTAGGAGAAAAAAATAGACTATAAAGCCAAAACAAGATTGAAGTCTTTTGAATAATTTGAGTCTTTTTAAAATGTCCCTTTTTCTTTAGTTTCTTTTCTCTTTTCTCTCTCTTTTTTAATTACATTTTTTTTTTAAAATCAATTTATTTATCAATTTATCTAGTTTTTTCAGGCATAAAAAAATGTATCGT
The DNA here is from genome assembly GCA_039877035.1 of Silurus lanzhouensis. Taxonomy (NCBI): domain Eukaryota; kingdom Metazoa; phylum Chordata; class Actinopteri; order Siluriformes; family Siluridae; genus Silurus; species Silurus lanzhouensis. The sequence goes on from JBCEWE010000436.1 coordinate 6,312, forward strand.
GGATTCTTTTGGATACTTCAGACAATATCGCCTATATTAGACAGACCGTAAAAAGTCTTCTAATCTTGCATCTTACATTTAAGGTGAGGAAAACAATGTTGTGACGGAATCATCCAACCAAAGGAAATTGTTATCATTAATTAAACAATTAATGCATAACCAAGACACGAACACACATGCAGCCCTATTGGCTGGCTAATGGAATCCCTGCAAACAAGGAAGTATCCTAAAACTTACCTTGATGCGTGATCTCCCTTTTGATATTGCCAGAAAGTATCCCACTTCTGACACCAAAACTGTTAGATTTTTATCATGCCCAAACGAAACTTAATTCTTGGAGAGGTTTTCCATATGACCTGCTATGCCTGTAGTGCTTTTCTGATATCAGGGAAGAATCACACAGCACACAGCAAATGTTCTTCTTCGGTTTATTGCAGGCAGCAGACACGTATATATATACACACAGAGGGGAGAAAGCTGACCTAAAGTTGTTTCCTGTTTAGACAAGAGGATATACTAGCCGGAGATGTGTGAGCCAGATAAAGACTCCCTGTATACCATACATACTAACATTGTAAATATTCTATAGACACTGAACATAGAAAAGAATGTGTGTGAAACAGTGTGAAAACTGTATTAACACTAACAGGGTTATATATTTTTACTCTTATTGGGACTTTACTAGCCTTGTGGTATAAGGGTAATTAGAGTTAATATATATGCAGTAGTCAAAGAAAGTGGTTCACTGGGAATTTTTCAGGTTATTGAATTTCATCTTGAAGGAGCCATTATTAAGAGCAGTGTTTGAATTGCATCAAAGCTCTCGGGGGTCCCCCTTGATTCCCCCAACCCCCTCCCACCCCACATACCACAAACCTTTTGGAAGCATAAAATAATTTGGGTAGTCCAGGGATGATCGCCAGTGTGAACCGTAGATCAGATGGTGAGCGAGTGGAACTGGGCTCCTTATAAAGGGGAGAATAGATTGGAGAGAGGTGAAGGTGATTAGTAGGTGATTAGAAGGTGATGCATGCTCAGCCTCTGGGGTCCATGCGATAGTTTTGGTCATCCCCTTCAGAAGGGAGGTGAGCGAGGCAGTGACCAGACTGAAGCCCTGGATAAACGGTGGGTAGAATTTGCAGAATCCTAGGAAGCGCTAAAGCTCCTTGGGCATTTCTGGACAGTCCTGCACTGCCTTCACCTCCTGCCGGTGGAACTCGCACTTCACCAGGTTAAGGTAGTGGTTGTGTTCCCGAAGCCGCTTTAGGACTTGGGTGACATGGCCACGGTGTTCCGTAGGGTATCACGAGAAGATATAAGGATATCGTCAATGTACACCATCATGAACCGGTGGGGAAGTGGCCTAAACACTTCATTCATAAAGGTTTGGAACACTGTGGCGGAAATGGAAAGACCATACGCCATGACACGGTACTCGTAGTGCCCAAAGGGGGTGATGAAGGCTGTCTTCCATTCATACCCCTTGCAGATGCGTACCAGGTTATATGCACTGCGAAGGTCTAGTTTTGTGAAGATCCGCGCACCCCGTAGATCCCCTAGGTCAGGTGGGACTAGTGGGAGCGGGTACGGAAGTGAAGCGATTTGGGCATTCAGGTTGCCATAGTTGATGCAGGGCTGGAGTCCTCCTCCTTTCCTTTCTACAAAGAAGAAGCTGGAGTCTGCAGGGGAGGAGGATGGAGTGATGAAGCCCTGAATACATCCGTGAATGAGCGGTACTCCGGAGGAAATCATTACCTTAAGGGAATCCTCTGGGCGTGGCTGCTAGGGGGATCAGGAATGGATGCGGATGGGGCAGTTGGTAAAGGCAATGCACTGGTTGCTCCACTCGAGGACGTCACAGGTTTTCTCTCTGGGGGGTGACAGGCCGCCAGCCGCTGGGAAATGCGGATGGACCGCTGAATAAAAGCCTTTATCCCCAGCGTATCATTGTAGATGGCCATAGCCAGCTTAATGTTGGCATTCAATCCTAGGTGGTATGCCCCGAGGAGAGCGGTCTCATTCCAGCCACTTCTGGCCCCCAGGGTGTGGAAGTGGAGGCTGTAATCAGCAAGCTGGGAGGACCCTTGGCGGCCCCAGTGAAGAACACCTCCGCAAAGTGGCTGGTGAATAACGCATATTATGTGGTTATGGCTCTGTTGGTGCCCCATATAGCCATCACCCAGGACAGCGCCCTCTCTTGGTGAGTAAGGAGATAAGGAATGCTATTTGGGATCGGCCGGTGGTAAACTTGAGCGGTTGCATCTCTATACAGAGATCTCATCTCTATACTCTATACGGCCCGTTGCACTAGGCCGTGTCTCCGGAATAAGAACCCGGAAGAGCCATCGGGCCACTGGAGGTGGAAGGGGAAGCCCCACAGGTAGAGGCCGGAACATAGGCCTCCCAGCTGCGGCTCCATCGAGGTAAGTGGTTGGTACAGGTCCGATCTTCTGCCACACATTAGTTTGAATACACAAGGCAGAGGGGCTTAAGGAAAAGCACGAACCGGAGAGTCAGTATAATCCGTAATGCGGGTAGAATTTGTAATGCGGGTAATCCAGGGATCGCCAGTGTGCACCGTAGATCAAGAAGGTCAATGAAAGTACAGCAGATAGCACAGAGCACAGAGATGGCGCTAGTTAAGGTGGTAAATGACCTGTTATTGGCCTCTGATCAGGGTTTTGTCTCCTTACTTGTTTTGCTCGACCTTAGTGCAGCTTTTGACACCATTAATCACACTATACTACTTGCTAGACTTGAGAACGTTGTTGGAATAAAGGGAACAGCAAATAAGACCTCTTGGCTCAGGTCTTATTTGACTGATCGCTATCAGTTTGTTGATGTAAATGGTGAGTTCTCCACACTTTATGAGGTAAAGTTTGGTGTTCCTCAAGGATCTGTCTTAGGCCCACTGCTTTTCTCTTTATATATGCTGCCTCTTGGTGAAATCGTTCATAAACATGGGATTCGCTTCCATTGCTATGCTGATGACACACAGCTGTATATTTCAGCAAAGCCAGATGAGTGAGATCAGCTTAACAATGTTGAGAAGTGTGTAAAGGACATTAGACAGTGGATGCTTAATAACTTTCTTCTGCTCAACTCAGATAAGACGGAAGTACTTTTACTAGGACCACATGCAGCTAGAAGTAAACTTTCCGATTACGTAGCATCTCTGGATGGTGTTTCTGTTTCAGCGTGTACGGCTGTCAAAGACCTTGGTGTGATTATTGAGTCCCGAGTCTTTCCTTTGAGTCTCACGTGAATAATATCACCAGGATCGCCTTCTTTCACCTTAGAAATATTGCTAAAATAGAAATAGAAATATGATGTCGTTACAGGATGCAGAAAGACTAGTTCATGCTTTTGTTACTTCTAGATTAGACTGCTGTAACGCTTTACTGTCTGGGTGTGCGAGTAAGTGCATAAATAAGCTTCAGTTAGTTCAGAATGCAGCAGCAAGAGTCCTCACTTGATCTAGGAAATATGACCACATCACCCCTGTTTTAATCAGTCTACACTGGCTCCCAATTAAATCTCGCATTGATTATAAAATACTACTACTGACGTATAAAGCACTTAACGGTCTCGCACCGCAGTATCTGAGTGAACTTCTGTACCAGTATGATCCTCCACGCCTACTTATATCAAAAGGTGCTGGCTATCTGTTGGTTCCTCAAATAATGAAGACTACAGCAGGGGGCAGATCTTTCTCTTATAAAGCCCCACAATTATGGAACAGCCTTCCAACCAGTGTTCGGGACTCAGACACAGTCTCAGTGTTCAAGTCGAGGTTGAAAACGTATTTATTTAGTCAAGCCTTTTATTAGTAGATTTTTCTTAGGTAAAGACTCAGATCTGGAGCAAGCATGGATATAGAGTGTTTGGTGAACTGGTATATTTGTATGCTGTCGTCCCCTCACATTCACACGTTCACTCGGGTTTGTTGACGGTGGTGTGGTGGGTCGTCTCTTATCCCAGAGATCCCTTATGTCTGTGTTACCTTCTGGTTCTCCCTTTTAGTTATGCTGCCATAGCGAGTCTTGCCGGAGTCCAAACTGCACAGTGACATTAACTTTCATACACCAATAGGGACACTTAATAATCCATATCCTTCTCTTCCTGTCACCCTTTTCTTTCTCTCTCTCTCTCTCTCTCTCTCTCTCTCTCTCTCTCTCTCTCTCTCTCTCTCTCTCTCGCTCTCGGTCGAGTTAAACATGCTCCTGAGGCTCCAGTGACCACTGTTCCTGCCCCTCTCCCCTCCGTGGATCTTCACACTTCTGTGCAGCTTGGGACGGTCTCTCATCAACACCTTGGGTGGTTCCATGTAATTCCGAAGTAGAACGGGTGCTTTGAGGATGGATTGGACTGTAGTTGGTGTTGGCGGTCTGCTGCACTGACTCGGGAGTTCAGTTTGCTTCTGATCATCATCACTGTCCCCCGCAGCATTGTATAACTGCTTCAAATGGACATTTGGTGCAACCCAGATGAGGATGGGTTCCCTCTTGAGTCTGGTTCCTCTCAAGGTTTCTTCCTTATGCCATCTCGGGGAGTTTTTCCTTGCCACAGTTGCTCATCAGGGACAAACATACTTACAAAGAACATATTTACGTTTAATCACCACATTATCTGTGTAAAGCTGCTTTGAGACAATGTTCATTGTTAAAAGCGCTATTCAAATAAAAATGAATTGAATTATTTTGAATTGAGCAGAGAGGCTCTTTGCTCGAAGGTGATCTGGAGTCAAGTCAAGTCAAGAAGCTTTTATTGTTATTTCAACCATACTATATAGCTGACGCAGTACACAGTGAAATTAAATAATGATCCAACAGAACCCTGGTGCTACATAAAACAACATAAAGCTACATAATAGAAAACACAGATCTAAGGACTAGTAAGTGTCCTTGCCACATAAAGTGCATTGTGTGCAATTCAGTGGTGCTACAATCTTTCCATTCAAGAGAGACTATCAGTGAGTGTTTGGAGGAACTGCAGTCTATTTACTACAATCTAGTTCTTTGCTGAAATGCAAGAGCACACCTTTGAATTCTGCTACACCTTCCTCTGCCTTGTCTATTGACTTCCCTGGGGTGCACTTCAAAACCTTTAACACCTCAATTTCATCTTTATTTTTGATGTAGTCTCCAGGAGAGACTCTGCTGTGCTTTTCTATTGCTTTCTTGTGAGTTAAGCTGTCTCTGTGTTTGAAGATTTTCGTTCTCATCGCATTTTTTGCTGAGCTCTCTCCAGAGGCCAACACCGCTGCCACCTGTACTCCCATTTGAGTTTCAAAAAGGTGCTTGGCATCTCTGAAGAATGTAAATCACGAGTTATTACCATTTATGTATAAACATTACAAGTATTGCTGTGTCCATGCCTCAAGCAGTTTCTGTAGTAGTAAGCAGGGACAAAGCTGTGCTTACTGCCTGGCCCAGGTGTGCACAGTGTGTTGTGGATGTGCTGACTTGTACTGTGTTGTCCTGCACTGGGATTGTCTGTATTTCTTGATGCCTGGTACAGGTGCTGTACTTTTTGACTGTCCTGACTTAGCGTTTCACCTTCAAGGCTCTTCTTAATCTGTATGCTACTAGAAAAAAAAGAAATTGTTTTACAATGTTTTCCTTATATATGTCTGATTTAATGTGTCTTTTCCTTATTTCTGCTAAAAATCCTTCTAGATCATTTGTCTATTTAACTTTAACCCCAAATTACGCCTCTTCTAGATACCCTGAAGAAATTTATGCCGAAATACTTATGTTGTCCACTAGAGAGTGTCACAGGATAGCGAATCATCTCAAAGTTTAAAGTCTGAAATGGTTCAATAGATTGACAAACTAAAAATGCATATAAATGAATTATATTTTAATAAAGTTAACATAGTTAATATAGTTCGTTGAATAATAGTTCATTGAATAATACCTAAATAGATACTTTAAGACATATTTTATTTGAAAAGAGACATTGCTATTGTATAACTATGTCAACTACAGCTACATGTTCTTGGATCCGATGTCTGCTTGTACTCGATCACCATCACCACTTGCAGCTATATTACAAATACCTTTGTATTTTATTTAATTTAAATAATAATAATAACTGCATAGTAAAGAATTTACATTCCCATGAGCCTAAACGCCCAGAGACTGTGTGGGAAGTTCTAACTACAGAATGCTTCCCTGTGTGTGGTAACCATCGTAAACACTCGTAAATTCAAAGTAATAAAAGTTTTGCATACAGTACGGATCTTCTCAGGGGCTACCATGAATTTAATTCCGGGAACTTTTAAGTCACCTTCCCATAATGAGGACGTGAAAGCAGCGATTAAGAGGATAAAGAGAAGAAATTCAGATGACATTCCAGGAGAAGCATAGAGATGTTTAGGAGAGATGTCAGTGAAGTTTTTAACCAGATTGTTTAAAAAGATTCTGGAAGGTGAGAGGATGCCTGAGGAATGGAGAAGGAGTGTGCTGGTCCCGGTTTTTAAAAATAAGAAAGATGTGCACAGGAACAAGGAACAAAACTTTCTTTTAGCTTCTCCCAATAGGGGTTACCACAGCGGATCATCCGTATTCATGATTCGCATGTTCGATTTGGCACATGAACTACAGGGGAATAAAGTTGATTAGTCACCCCATGAAATTATGGGAAAGAGTCACTAAAGAGGTCAGACAGGAATTTGTGGTGAGAGTAGGGAGCACTTTGAGAAAAGCCTGGAGAGGTGGAGGTACGTGCTGGAGAGAAGGGGAATGAAAGTCAGTAGGAGTAAGACAGAGTACATGTGTGTGAATAAGAGGGAGGGCAGTGGAGTGGTGCGGTTGCAGGGAGAAGGTGGAGGAGTTCAGGTACCTGGGGTCAACAGTGTAAAGTAATGGAGAGTGTGTTTGATAAGTGAAGAAAAGAGTGCAGGCAGGGTGGAGTGGGTGGAGAAGAGTGATAGCAGGAGTGATTTGTGATAGAAGAGTATCTGCGAGAGTGAAAGTGAAAGTTTATGGGACTGTGGTGGGACCTGTTATGTTGTATGGATTAGAGACAGTGGCATTGAGAAAAAGACAGGAGGTGGAGCTGGAGGTAGCAGAGCTGAAGATGTTGAGGTTTTCATTGGGAGTGTTGACGATGGACAGGATTAGAAATGAGTTTATTAGAGGGACAGCCTATGTAGGACGTTTTGGAGACAAGGTGAGGGAGGCGAGATTAAGATGGTTTGTACAGAGGAGGGACATGGATTATATTGGGAGAATGCTGAGGATGGAGCCACCAAGAAGGAGGAAAAGAGGAAGGCCATGGAGGAGGTTCATGGATGTGGTGAGGGAAGACATGCAGGTAGGTGGTGTGACAGAGGCAGATGTAGAGGACGGGGTATAGAGACAGATGATCCACTGTGGCGACCCTAAATGGGAGAAGCCTAAAGAAGAAGAAGAAGATGAGAATGATTTAGGTTAAAACCATATTATTAGATATACATACATACATACATACATACATATATATATGTATATATATATATATATATATATATATATATATATATATATATATATATATATATATATATATATATTACGCTCGGTACGTAAAGCTCTCTAGAGGTTTGAGGAAGCAGGATAGGCGTGGTCGTTGCTTCCTGTAATAAAAGGGAGCGCAAATCCGCGAGTTAGTCAGGAGCCAGACGTTCTCCAACCTGTTTTCCTTCGTGGCTCATTTTATACTCTGTAGTAGCCTCAAAGAGGGTGAAGAGTTGCTGCTCTCCTCATTAGGTTCCAGTCGTGCCTTGTTGTGTCGTTCCGCCCCACTGCCATGTGCGCCGCAACTTTCCGTAATACGGGTGCTGAAATGGCGCTGTACTCCATAGGCATAAAAAAGCCTAACTCAGATGTATTCATGTGTGCAGCATGCTACACATGTGTTTTGCCAGTCGAACTGTAACAGTTTTCCTCTGACCAACCAATCAGAGAACAGAAAAATGTGAATGCTATTCTGGGCCAACTATTCTGGGCATCTAACAGAAAGTATAATATGCTTATTGAAACCTCCCTCCCTGCTTTGCTGACAACAAAGATGTTAAGTACAAAGGACAAAGTTGAGTACAGTACTTTTGTCATTCATAGTCATCGTAGTCATTACAAACCTGTGAAATATACCTAAGATAATTAAACCAGCTTTTTATTTGCTAATGTGAAGAATGTATTTTGTATAAAATGTATAGCTATTTGCATCCCCTCTGAACATGGTAGTTCTGATCTATATATATTTATCGACAATTTGTGCCAGAACGTCACTCGAAGGACGTGCTGTGTGTTGTCAGATTGACGTTTTGAGCGGTGTTTTGCTTTAAGTCAAGAAATGTGTGTGCACATCAGAAAAAATTTTTTTTTTTTCAGTTGGATTTGCTTAAATTTATAAACAATAACTATGTTGTGTAAATTAAAAAATATTTATGTGGAGAGAGTACAATACTTATTTTACCTGGGATGTTGCTTATTATGAGCTACTTTGTGGTTTCTAAAATTAGTTTGAGGTTTGTCTGTGTAAAAGTGAGGTCTGACAAGAAGTGTAAAGAGAAATAGAAAATTTTGTGGCACTCTAAAGCTCTGTGGGCCTACATCAGTCTCTATTTCACAATCTCCGCCTCATCTACTTCTTGCTCCGGCAACAACTTCTTTATGATATATTATCAGCTCAGAAATACAATTTATCTTTCGTTTCTCTTCACTTTTCTATCTGAATGAAATATTCAAGGCAGAGGGTTTAAAAATCCAATCAGTGTAGATTCCTTGTCTCACCAGCTCTCTGGTTTGCTTCTACTGTTAGCTTTTAAAAGTGCCCAACACTGTGACTGTATCTTTTAACCTCTCTACTAGTAGCCTGGGTTACCTGGGTTACTGTATCCTAAAAGTACAAAAAAACATTTTCAGAACTAAAAAAGACAATTTTCTAACCAGGGATCATTAAAAGATTAAATATCGATTTAATTTGTTGCTATTGTTTTGTTTTATATAATATAATAAAAAAATAAACATTTTAAAACGATAAAAAAATAAAATTCCATCACCTGGCAGTGGGTTAGCCTATGAAGAGGTTTTCTGGTTGGGCAAACCCCAAAGTTGGGTTGCCTACTAAAAATCCATAAGTAGCCTACTGTGGGCCATAAATAGGCTAAGCCACAAAAGGCCAGTGTAAGAAAACCCACAGTTGGTTTGCCCATAGAAAACCCTCATTAGAAACCAAAGGTGCAAAACTGCTGTAGGCTTTAAATGGGTAAAGCCACATGGGGTGGCCTGTATGGGTTTGATTTGGGCAAGGCACAAAAGGGCAAAACTAATGTTAGCCCTGAAATGCCTTAGTTTCCTGGAGGCTCACTGTGGGCCCCCAAATAAGATAAGCTTCAGTGGCCTGTGGGTTTTCTATGGGTTTTTACATGCACCTCAAAGGGCAAAAATGTTGTCAGCTGTCAGTTGATGCCAGTCTTTTTTCTTTTAAAATCATGTAGAAAATATTACTAGGATAGTCTCCTTTTATTTATGTCTGTGTAGCACTCCCCACATGGGGCCGATGTGGAAGTACTTTGGGTTTGCCTTGCTCGCACTGCCCCACAGTGAACCAAAACATATCCACAGTGGGCATGCATGGACTGATGCTTTACAGCAGGGGTGGCCAACCAGTCAGAGACCGAGAGCCACATTTTTGACTGTGTTACCGCAAAGAGCCACATCATACACATGGGCACAAATGAACATCACCCATCCCTTTCTCTTACACACAAACACACACACACACACACACACACACACACACACACACACACCTCTGCTCAGCCAGATTTATTGTAAATGTCACACACCAACATAATGACAGAAATTGACTCCTACAGTTCTAAGACCACAGGACAGTGATTTTCAACAATGAATGTGCACTGTCTCACACACACAATCTCTTAGTTTATTTAACCAAGTCCACAAACAAAAATATAATAATTTACAATAGCGTTTTTCTTTTATGCATGTAGTAACATTTTCTATGCATGTTACTTAGTGAGACTTTTGGCATTCCTTGCCTTGAACAATTCCCTTCAAATCTGCCTCGTATTCCGTTGTTGCCACTCAAAGCAATTCTTTCACATAGGTGTCAGTCAGAACAGATCGATGCTCTGATTTCACGTGTTTCAGGGTAGAAAACACAGACTGTTTGTGTTTTTTTTTTATGTGCGTGTTTACCTCGCTTGAGTTCAATACGGTATTTTTGTCAAATGCGCATGTGCGTGCGATGAATATACCGCAGGGGGGAGGGGATTTATTTTTTACAAGGGGCCACATGAGAAAGCTGAATTGTGTCAGAGGGCCACACCAACGATAATATTTTAGCAAAATGAAAATTCAATTCAAATGGCAATGAAATCCATAAATTTTTGTGTTATGCCTTTTGCCTTGGCACATCACTGGAAAACTTTACTGCCTTCTCAAAAACATCCTCTACAGACGGAGTGCGCATGCTCGGATTGACTTTACTTTTCTGTGCCGCGTTCTTCTCATATTTAGAAGGCAATCGGGATGTTTGGATTTCAGGTGATACATTAAACCCGACTTGGAGAAACTCTTTGCAGATACAGCCCCTCTTGAAATTTCAGCATTGCATGTTTTGCAAATAGCTCTCCGCACACTGCAGACACGTTGCTCTTATCCAGATAACTGTGCTGCTGCGCTTTTTTATAGCGTCATTACAATTGTGTTTCTGCCGTGTTGTGATTTGGGTATTTCTGAAAATTCTCGGTGCATAGCTGTAATTTATGATTGGCCTCAGGCCAAGGTCTGATATACCGCAAAGTTTCCCAGTAGGAGCAAGCTCATTTAAGTCTTAAAAATACCGTATTGAACTTAAGCTAAGCGAACACGCACATTAAACATCAAACACACACAAACTTCGAAAGGAAGGTAAGAGCCGCATGAAACCAGCCAAAGAGCCGCATGCGGCTCGCAAGGCCACCCCTGCGTTACAGCATCATGAAAATTCATCCATTTTCATTCATACAGTCCACTCACTCTTGTTCCAGAATGCAGCTGTGTGACTTTCTAAACCAGACATGGGCAAACTACGGCCCGCGGGCCACACACGGCCCGTTGGGTTTAATAGTCCGGCCCGCCGAACGTGAAAAAATTCTATTAAAATAGGTACGGGTAAACATTGTTCAATTTACCTTTCCCTTGTAATGCCCACGTTTCCCCTACAGATGTCAGCTCAATTGACGTTGTTTGCGTGCAATACTTTCTTCTTCTCTTAAGAGAGCTTAATCTGATAATAAAAACTGCGACAGTTTCTGACAAACACCTCGGATCTATCCTGAGAATTGCCACAACAAAACTCCAGACTTTGATGAACTGGCAAAATAAGCAGTTCAACAACACTGTTCCTACTGAAACTGAACTTGAGTTTTCTGCTGTGTTTGTTGATGAAACTGAATTTGCCAAATCTCTAATGTTTTTATATATATATATATATATATATATATATATATATATATATATATATATATATATATATATACATAACATAACATAACATAATAACATAAGAGAGATATATACAGTGGTCCCCCGGTTATCGAACTTAATTCGTCCCTTAAAACCGTTCGAAATCCGATATGTTCGAAAACCGGACCTAAATATCCCATAAGAAATAATGGAAATCCCGTACTCCACCAATAACCAATAATTACCCATTTTTTCCTGTTTTTAGCCGTATAAATAGTCAGGAATCCCCTGCCACGCCCCCTACGGTGGCTGTCATGGTGCTTCAGGGAATGCCCTGTTCCTTCGCTCATGTGTGCCCCGCCCACATTGAGCTCATCGCAATCGGGCTTCCTCCGTAAAGCACCGTGGATATTATTTATGGACTGCCTTTTGCCGGATTATAACGATCTCTGCGGGTATTTAGTGTTGGCTCGGTAAAAGTATAAATTAACAACTTTACAAGAGTAAGAAACAAAATGATTACTGTACGTACCGCTAAATATCACTAATATTGTTCACAAACAGAAGTTGCGATAGATGCTTACTCAGCGATGGTTGAAGCGGAAGCAGTTTCTTCCCCTCGCGCTGGGTTGGGCAGCGTGGGTGGCGTTCGGTAACTGGAACTTTGTTCGTTCACCGGACCAAAATTTCGTTCGGACAACCGTTCGCTAACCGGAATGTTCGATAGCCGAGCCGTTCGATAACCGGGGGACCACTGTATGTATATATATATATATATATATATATATATATATATATATATATATATATATATATATATATATATATACCAGCCATCTTGCAGCCTTCCGGTATTTATAACAGCACTGCACCATGTCATATGCTCTCTCTAAATCCACAAACACACAATGCAACTCCTTTTGAATTTCACTATACTTCTCCATCCACATTCTCAAAGCAAATATTGCATCTGAAGTGATTTTCCTCATGAAACCATACTGTTGCTCAGAGATGGTCACCTCTTCTTTCAACCTCTTTTCAGACAACTTCATGGTGAAAGAAAAAATAAGTTTTAGGCTGATTTTAGGTTTGTAATCTAGCATACCAGTGTAGATTTATTTATTGCTAGAGACTAAAAGCACTTTTGTACGTCGTTTTGAACAAGGGCATCTGCTAAATGCCGCAAATGTAAATGTAAATGTAAATGGTGTGACTGATAAACTTTGTTCCCCTGTAGTTACTGCAGGTCTGCACATCTCCCTTTTTCTTAAAAATCATTACAGCACACTCCTTTTCCATTTCTCAGGCATCCTCTCACCTTCCAGAATCTTCTTGTTAAAAATTCCACTGCCATCTCTCCTAAACATCTTCATGCTTTTACTGGTATGTCATCTGGGCCAACCGAATTTCCACTCTTTATCCTCTTAATTGCTGCTCTCACATTCTATTTCCTCCTAATACCACCATCTGTTCTTCCATGTACCTCTCCTCAAAGCTATACCTACCCATCACCTCCGAATCACCTCTGTTCCCTTCATTAACATGGCCATTTAAGTCTGCCCCATCACCAATCGTTTATTCCTAGGCACACTGTCCATCAGTTCCCCTAATTCACTCCAGAATTTTTCTTTCTCCTCCATCTCACAACCAACTTGCGAAACATTAGCTATAGATGGTTCACAAACATCCTGAACCATCTAGGATGTACCAGTGCCAATTGGATCCCAATACATGTGTGGAGTTTTGACATTGGACCTCCTGGAGTGTTTAAAGGCTCTGGCATGTAGAAGCTGATGCTGGATCTGTGATGATCACAAATGTTGAGCTCAGTAGCTCCTAGTTTTATAACCATAAAGACTGTAAAAGCCTGTAGAAAGAACATTACTTATAATCTTATACTCCAGTAATCATGTTAGTTCTCACTCTCCAGTGTTCTGTATTGTTGAAAAATTTATGATCAAACTCTTGATGTCACCCAAATGAGGATGGGTCCCCCTTTTGAGTCTAGTTCCTCTCAAGGTTTCTTCCTCATTACATCTAAGGGAGTTTTTCCTTGCCACAGTCGCCACAGCTTGCTTGGTGGGGATAAATGCACACCGTTCACCTTGACTGTTGATTTCTGTAAAGCTGCTTTGAGACAATGTCTGTTGTGAAAAGCGCTATAGAAATAAACTTGACTTGACTTGACTTGACATTTCTCATCACCCCTTCAACTTCCACTTTTCCTTTTTCTGCAGTCTCTGTAGATGTCTTCCTCCTCTCCTTCTTCTCCTTTAGCCAACAGTAGCCCCATTTCCACCGGTACCCTGTAGGCTAACAACCTGTGCCATTCGTTGGTAATCCGGGCCTCAACCAATCCGGTATGAAATTCAGGTTTGTGATCCGCATATTAGATTTGGCACATGCTAAGAATGTGCAACCCTAATGGCTGGGTTAAACTATTTCCCACCTTCTATATATAAAAATATATTGAGTAATTTTGATCATTATAAAATGTACTGTCTGACTGACTATATGCATCATGTTTTACAGATTAAGTGATTAAGTTTTTTTTAAAGCTTTGTCAATCTCATACATTTTAATATGGCAGTTGTCAAACATACATGAAAGTTCTTTAAATGTAAATGTAAAGGATTTCTTAGATATACTGTCACCTTTAAGTGTAATATTTAAGCAAATTACGTGTATGGTGTCATCTCGACGTTTATTTTACTTTGCTAGAAAAATCCTTTGCAAATATGCGAAACGTTGCATAAAACACACTTAGTCGACTGTACAGTGGAACCTCGGGTTACGAACGCCCCGGCATACGTATAATTCAGGTTACGAATCGCAGTTCATCAAAATTTTTGCCCCTGGTTACGAACAATATTTCGGGATACGAACGTCGCTCACCAAAAAATCGCAGGCAGGTTGGTTGTTTTTGCTCTATCCACACAGCTCGTCACATCAGTTAGCGTCCTGTGTCCCTAGCGAGAGCATCGTGTTACTTATCCGCTTGAACTTTTCCCAGCAGCAGCGTAACAACTCGTTAGTTGATGCTCGTGGAATGATGAGATGGACAACATTAGCCGATGCATTAGCACTTGACTTGTTTTTATGAAGATAGATTAGCAGGGTTACAGTCTTTTCCCGAAGTACAATACCCATAATGAATTTCACTCTGGACTTCAATACCAACTGATAGTAGCCTTAAAGAAACAGCTCTCATTTTCCTTCTAATGCAACAATTGTCTCAGCGTTCGTGTTAATAACACTGTCTTTAATATTCTATAATATAATATATAATAATATATAAATAATATAATATAATAAGATTCTGCTTCCAAACAATAACTCTCCCTCCTCCTCCTTCTACGAACGTCGTCTCCTGCAGCGAGTCTTCTCAAAGGGAAAGTACCCGCTAAAGATCTTTTCCTCTTCTGTATGTTTTTATGTGGTATGATTTTAATATAACATGTTAAAAGTAAATAATATTAGTGAATATTGGCTTTATTTTTATTTAAGTAATATTTTTGGTTGCCCAGAACGAATTACCGAAGTTTCTGTTCATTATTATGGGGAAATTTGTATCGGGATACGAACTTTTCAGGTTACGAATAAAGTACCGGAACGAATTAAATTTGTAACCCGAGGTTCCACTGTATTTGAAAGTTATTTACATTTAAAGTTTTGATTTCATGTTGAAACTAATTGTGTACATGAAGTGAAATGTGCATTTTCGTGCCGAGTTAAATATCTAAAAAATATCTAAATCTATTTTTACTGTTTCAGAGACCTAGCTTAAGTCGTCTCATCTCCAAGGAAAATACACTGAATAAAACCTTATTATATCTTTACATACACTTTCTGTTTTTATACAAGATTTGTTATTTAGAAATGTTTTTCCAATTTAATAACATGAAACATAAAAACGGGGGGTTGGAATGGATTAATGCCATTTTAAGTATTTTCAATATGGAAAACTGATTTGATGTGCGAGCAAATTGAGATACGACCACGTCCACGGAACGAATTAAAATTGTAGGTCAAGGTACCACTGTATTTCTCTGGGGAGTTTATCTTTTGTCATCGTTGTGCGCCACCGGTGGAAGTTTTTCTCCCGAAGCCGTGCAGCTCAGAACACAGGTGAGGTGCGTTTTTTTCGTTTCAGTTCGGAAATTTAATTGGTCTAATGTTATGTAGCTTAGGTTTTTGGCTTGAAGTTTGTGAAACCGGGAAAAACCCAGGAAAAAACCCATATATTAGCCGCGATGTTTAAGCCGCGGGGTTTAAATCGTGGAAAAAAAGTAGCGGCTTATAGTTCGAAAAATACGGTATATAATTTCTTTGTAAAAGGGTTGTCTCTTGTTTTCTCTCTATTTTTTTTACTTTTAGATATGTGTCAGGAATCCACCTGTCATGCCCGCTTCGGGCTGGACTAAAGACTTCCCTTTCTACATGACCCTAAGCACACAGCCAGACACTAAGACTGTCCTATAGTGGTAGAGCCAGAGCCCTGACTTAAACTCTATTGAACCTCTCTGGAGAGACCTGGAAATGACTGTCCACCTATAATCCCCATTCAACCTGATTGAGAGCATTTGCCATGAAGAATGGCAGAAAATCCACCCAAGGTGTGCAAAGCTTGTTGCATCATAATCAAAAAGACTTGAGACTTTAATTGTTGGCAAAGGTGCTTCAACTGAGTAAAGAGTCTGCGTATTTATGTGCATGTGATATTTCTGATATTTGGGGGTTTTAAATGTACACACATTTCTCAAATTCTAGAATTGTCATTATAGTGTACCAAGTGCAGATTAATAAGAAAAAAATATATAAATAATATAAAAAAGGCCATATATGTGTGTGTCTGTGTCTAATTTTATATTTATATACAGTATATAGATAGATAGATAGATAGATAGATAGATAGATAGATAGATAGATAGATAGATAGATAGATACAACTTTATTGTCATTGCATAGTACAGGTACACAGCAACGAAATGCAGTTTTGGCATCTACCAGAAGTGCAAAATGTAGCAGTCGTGCAGATAAATATCTAGCATATTTACAGCAAGTGGTATATATGAAAGTATATACAGTAAATAAATATAAAGGCTATTTCAGTGCAGAGATGTGTGGACATTCAGGAGTACAGAGAATAAATATGTAGGCGTACAGTAATTAAGAAAAATGTGCAGAAATGAAAGGTTACAGATCACAAGATTATGGCATTTAAGGAGTAGCAAGCTGAATAAACAGTCTACTATATATATATATATATAAAAAAATATTATAACCGTTGGGCGGTTTTGACCACCCTTTGCAGTGCTTTACGTTCACACACAGTGGAGCCTCCGTACCATACAGTGATGGAGTTGGTCAGGATGCTCTCAATGATGCAGCAGTAAATACTCGTTAAAATCCCCGGGGACAGATGAGATTTCTTGAGACTTCTCAAGAAGTACAGGCATTGTTGTGCTTTTTTTACTAGAGCTGACGTGTTCTGTTGCCAGGACAGATCCTCAGGAGATGTGAACTCCCAGGAACTTAAAGCTGGTGACTCGCTCTACATCAGTTCCATTGATGTTGACTGGTAGATGTCTCCCGCTGTTGGATTTTCGGAAGTCCACAATGAACTCTTTGGTCTTCGTGGCGTTGAGAGTCAGGTTGTTGGTGGCACACCATGCTGCCATATTACGGATCTCTTCCCTGTAGGCCGATTCGTCATTGTTTTTGATCTGGCCGACCACGGTGGTGTCATCTGCATACTTGATGAAGACGTTGGAGTTATACAGAGGAGCACAATCGTGGGTGAACAGGGAGTAGAGCAGTGGGCTCAGAACACAGCCCTGCGGTATGCCAGTGTTCAGTTTGAGGGTTGAGGATACCTGGTTTCCCAACCTGACAGATTGAGGTCTGTTGGTGAGAAAGTCCAGAATCCATCTGCAAGTGGAGGTGCAGATACCCAGTTCACTGAGCTTAGTTATCAGTACAGTGGGGAGGACTGTATTGAATGCAGAGCTAAAGTCAATAAACAGCATTCTGATGTATGTGTTGCTTTTATCCAGGTGGGTGAGCGCTGAATAAAGAGCTGTGGAAACTGCATCCTCTGTTCGGGCGATGGGCATACTGGTATGGTCCAGTATAGGTGGTAAGCCCGCAGTGAGGTGATTCATTACCAGTTTCTCAAAGCACTTCATAGCAATGGGGGTAAATGCAACCGGGCGAAAGTCATTCAGGCATTTAGCAGCTGAGTGCTTAGGCACTGGTACGATAGTAGTGGTCTTCAGGCATGTTGGTACCATGGCTTGGGCCAGTGACAGGTTGAAAATGTCAGTAAAAACCTGTGCCAGTTGTCCAGCGCATGCTCTGAGAACACGTCCCGGTATGCCATCCGGGCCAGCTGCCTTGCGTGCATCCACTCTGCTAAACACTGAATAGACGTCCGTTGTTGAGATTGAAAGTGGGCTGTAAGCAGTAGCAGAGTCTGTGGTTGGTGTAAAATGTCCTGTGCTTTGGTCAAAACGATCAAAAAAGTGATTAAGTTCGTTCGGTTGGAAGGCACTACTGGTTGGTTGAGCTGTAGGTTTGTAGTCTGTGATTGACTGGATGCCTTTCCACATGCGTCTGGGGTCAGAGTTGTGGAAGTGCTCTTCTATGTGGAGTTTGAATGTGAGCTTTGCTTTCCTGATGCCCCTTTTCAGGTTGGCCCCGGCTCTGTTGTAGTCCTCTGCACTGCCAGATTTAGGCAGCATCTCTTGCTTTCAACAGGAGACGGACTTCAGAGTTCATCCACGGCTTCTGGTTAGGAAAGCATTTCACGTGTTTGACGGTAGTGACATTGTCAATGCACGTGTTAATATGGTCCAAAACAGATAATGTGTAAATGCCCATGTCTGTGTGAGAGTCCAGTGTGGCCTGTGAGGCGAACATGTTCCAGTCAGTATCCTGAAACTGTTGTTGTAGAAAAGAAATGGCCCCCTCTGGCCATACATTTACTGTCCTCAGAGCTGATTTCACACGTTTGATCAGTGGTGTGTATTTAGGTAGCATGAACAAAGAGAGGTGATCAGACTGACCCAAATGGCTGTGTATGCCCCAGGTATGTTTGTGTATACCTGGTCCAGTGTTTTGTCCCCTCTGGTAGAGCAGGAGACATTGCGGTGAAATTTTGGTAAAACAGATTTCAGGTTGGAGTGGTTGAAATCTCCAGCAACAATGATAGCTCCTTTAGGATGTGCAGACTGCTGTTTGCTGATAGATGCATAAAGTTCCTCCATAGCTAGCTTAGCATTAGCATCCGGCGGAATGTACACTGCAGTCACAACAATGGCTGAGAATTCTCTCGGTAAATAAAAGGGTCTGCACTTAATCATCAAATACTCTAAATGAACAGAGCAATGACTTTCAGTAACAGTAGAGTCTGTGCACCATGAGTTGTTAACATAAATGCACAGACCTCCACCTCTGCGCTTACCAGAGTCCTCTGCCGTCCTGTCCGCCCGAAAAACACTGCGACCCCCGAGCTCAATGGCGCTGCTGGGAATGTTGTTGTTGAGCCATGTTTCCGTAAAAATCATGACATTACATTCCTTAATCCGTTTGTGTGATGATATCCGGAGCAGCAGCTCATCCATTTTATTAGCAAGAGACCGTACATTGGCAAGGAAGGCGCTTGGAATCGATGGTTGATGCGGGTTTAGCCTTTAGCTTAGCCCTGATGCCGCCTCGCTTCCCCCTCCTTTGTTTACGGTCTCGCCGCCAGCGCTGTGGTCTCGCTGTCGGCCGAGCTGGATCAGCGGTCCGCGGTGTTCGGGCGATTTCCGGAGGGAGTTCAAAGTCCGTTGAAAGTCCGTGTGTGCAAGCCTGTTCTGCGTGGATAAACTTGCTGTTGATAAAGAGAAATTGCTACTAAATCGCAAAATCTGGAGAGACGATGGGCCTCGCGTTGTGCATGCGCCGCCATATATATATATATATATATATATATATATATATATATATATATATATATATATATATATATACACACAGTGAGGAAAATAAGTATTTGAACACCCTGCTATTTTGCAAGTTCTCCCACTTAGAAATCATGGAGGGGTCTGAAATTGTCATCGTAGGTGTCCCCTACGGTGTCCCTCTATATATATATATATATATATATATATATATATATATATATATATATATAGAGGAGGAGTGGGCCAAAATCCCTCCTGCAGTGTGTGCAAACCTGGTGAAAAACTACAAAAAACATTTGACCTCTGTAAATGCAAACAAAGGCTACTGTACCAAATATTAACACTGACTTTCTCAGGTGTTCAAATACTTATTTGCAGCTGTATCATAAAAATAAATAGTTCAAAAATCATACATTGTGATTTCTGGATTTTTTTTTAGATTATGTCTCTCACAGTGGACATGCACCTACAGTGACAATTTCAGACAAAGGCTAATGTACCAAATATTAACATTGACTTTCTCAGGTGTTCATATACTTTTATTTGCAGCTGTATCATACAAATAAATAGTTTAAAAATCATACATTGTGATTTCTGGATTTTTTTTATTTAGATTATGTCTCTCACAGTGGACATGCACCTACGATGACAATTTCAGACCCCTCCATGTTTTCTAAGTGGGAGAACTTGCAAAATAGCAGGGTGTTTAAATACTTATTTTCCTCACTGTGTATGTATATATATATATATATTATATATATATATATAATATATATATATATATATATATATATATATATATATATATATATATACAGTGCCCTCCACAATTATTGGCACCCCTGTTTAAGATGTGGTCGTGGACTTCTAAAAATTCTCCTTTTTTTTTTAAAACAACATAGAACCCAAATGCAAAAAAAGAGAAAAATCCAACCTTTCATTTAAGTACATAACTTTGGTGGTAAAAAAAATCATACATTTAGAAAAAAAAAAAACTTGAAATCATGTGTCCCACAATTATTGGCACCCCTAACAATTCCTCTGAAAAATTTTATTGTTGTTTTTTTTTATATATTTTTCTGTAGTTGCTAAGGTTGGTCAGGGTATCTAGGGACTTTTAATTAGTAATTCATGATTTCCTGTTTCCCTGGGGTATAAATATGACGTGACACAGAGGCCTAATTCTCTTACCCATTTGTCAACATGGCAAAGACAAGAGAACACACAATTCAAGTAAGGCAGATGTGTGTCGACCTTCATAAGTCAGGCAATGGCTACAAGAAAATAGCCACTCGCCTTAACTTGCCGGTATCTACAGTCAGAGGAATCATTAAGAAGTTTAAAACAACTGGAACAGTGACAAACAAGGCTGGAAGAGGTCCCAAGTTTATCTTGCCACAACGCACAGTGAGGAGGATGGTAAGAGAAGTAAAAAAATTTCCCAAGCTCACCGTCACAGAATTGCATCAAAGAGTGGCATCTTGGGGTCACAGAGTCTCCAAAACAACCATCAGACGCTCTCTACATGCCAACAAGCTGTTTGGGAGGCATGCAAGGAAAAAGCCTTTTCTCACTAACACTCACAAACGTAAACGTCTGGAGTTTGCTAAGCGGTACTGGGACTTCAACTGGGATCGTGTGCTTTGGTCAGATGAGACTAAGATTGAGCTTTTTGGCAACAAACACTCTAAGTGGGTCTGGCGTAAAACAAAAGATGAGTATGCCGAAAAGCACCTCATGCCCACCGTGAAGTATGGTGGAGGATCTGTGATGCTGTGGGCCTGTTTCTCTTCCAAAGGCCCTGGGAACCTTGTTAGGGTGCATATCATTATGAACGCTTTGAAGTACCAGGATATTTTAAATAAAAACCTGATGGCCTCTGCCAGAAAGCTGAAGATGGGTCGTCATTGGGTCTTTCAGCAGGATAATGATCCAAAACATGTGGCAAAATCTACACAAAAGTGGTTCAGCAGTCACAAACTCAAGGTCCTCCCATGGCCATCTCAGTCCCCAGACCTCAACCCAATCGAAAACCTGTGGGGCGAGCTAAAGAGAAGAGTGCATAAGAGAGGACTCAGGACACTGGATGATCTAGAAAGATTGTGCAAAGAAGAATAGTCAAAAATCCCTCTCTCCGTGTTCTCCAATCTTGTGAAATGTTATAGGAGGAGATTAAGTGCTGTCTTGTTGGCAAAAGGAGGTTGTACAAAGTATTAACATCAGGGGTGCCAATAATTGTGGCACACATGATTTCAAGTTTTTTTCTAAATGTGTGATTTTTTTACCACCAAAGTAATGTACTTAAATAAAAGGTTGGATTTTTCTCTTTTTTTGCATTTGGGTTCTATGTTGTTTTAAAAAAAAGGAGAATTTTTAGAAGTCCACGACCACATCTTAAACAGGGGTGCCAATAATTGTGGAGGGCACTGTATATATATAGATATAATATATATATATATATATATATTATATATATATATATATATATATATAGATATAGATAGATATCAGTAAAGAAAGCTATCAGATCATTAATTTTAAATTCAAATGTCTTCAGTGCATAAAAAAAAAATTAATTGGCTTTAGAGGGGACTACATATAGCTGGCCAGCAGAAAAACTTAATTAGTTGCTATCCATCCTGGAAGGATTCGTTCACAGATTTTAAGCTTAGATTGTAGAACAGTGTTATTGTGCATTCTCCTTATTTTAAGTAATTTAGAGTAAAACTGAATCGTTTCACCTCCAGATTAGAGGACCAAGGTCACTTTGGAGAAAACAAATCTTTATTTAAGCATGATTTGCCACAAACACAATATAAAAAAGAACTAATCTGTTAGACACCATGACACATGAATACAATGGATAAACACAACTGTTCCAAAACTATTTGGAAACTATTCTCCAGCCTCAATTTTTGTTATGTAAAAGTATTTCTTTGGTGTGTAGTGATGTTTTAGCATAATAAAACAAAGGCACATTTCATACAAGTGTGTTATGTAGTGTTTAATCTTCAAGCACAAATGGTTGTAAAAAAATGTGGATAGGGTGTGGAATGGCACTTTTAAGGGACAGTGCAGGCAGTCATTTTAGGTGTATGTGTGCCTTTTAGGTGTATGTGTATGATTATGATTGGAGAAGGTGCACATTTACTGCCCATTTCTACACTGAATTCCAAGAGAATCCCAGATTTAAGATGTGCTATCTCTGAATACCCCCCAAGGGGAAAAAAGTCAAATGCAGCAATTCAAAATGAAAATGCCTCCCCCCCCCCCCTTTACAACATGAAACAAACAAACAAACAAAAAAAAAAACAAAAACAAAAAAAAATGAAGTATAATACTATAATGGAAGGCCTGGAAGATCAGTGGTTACAGCACATTAAAGAAACAGGGAGGAAGAAAAATTACCTGCCATAATGTGCAAAAAATTTGGCTGAATGAACTGTAGAACTATTCTCTAAAATTGAGAGTGAATGGTGAAAAAAATAAAAATAAAAATCCTCTGCAAACCTACAGTGGAAGACTGGAACAGAGAAGATTCAAGTCTCTCTTCTCATAATCTACAAAGTCTTTGTCTAAGCATTTTGGTCACCTGTGTGCAAAGAAAGGCATACATATATTTATATACACAAATGAAATACACAATTATGTGCCAAAACACCTTAAAATGTACTAACTGAGAAGGCACTTTAAAATGTATGTTGTCTTAACTAATTGGCACTGACTGGATTTACGTTACAAAAATAGAAATTATTAGAAATTGATAATACAACAAGCTGCATACCCAATTTCCATGCAAAGTAAACTTCAATGAGGTTATGGGCCAGGAATGAAAGTTCTGATAACATATTATTCCTCCACCTATCCATCTAATTCCAGCACTCTTTTAGCTTGCAGTTCCATCTCAGCAGCCTTCTTCAATGCCACATCCACAAGCAGCTGGAAGCCACTGAAGTCCTGTGCTCTCAGGTCAGGAGGTGTAGGTGGTGGCGTGTTGAATTCAGTGCTTAGTCCTATGCCTAAAGGGTAACTGAAGACTGCTAACTCTGTGGTCTCTTCAACCTTTGTGTCTGCAGCTGTTATGGTGGTGTGGCAAATGACGGAGGGACGGGCCAAAGTGGGTGAAGGTGGCCTTTTTGCTGATGCTGATTTTCTGTGGTAATTGCTGGAAATAGCCATACTGTCTAGGCAAACAGGCAAGCCAATATGATAGCTATCATGTTTAGGTGAGTGTGAGCTGTTATTTATGCCCTCAGTCCCCTTGCTGGAACGACGTGAAATGGTGAACTGGTTGGGGTCTTTACCATCCTTCCGTAACATCTCTGGCAAGAGCCTTCTACGAGCATTAATGAACCAGTTACAAACCTGAAACAAAGTTAAAAGTTTTTTAGTCACGTCAGGTTTAAGGCATAACAAAATATACAAAGGGCCAAGAATGGTGAGACTGAAAATCAATTACATGAAATCTCATTATTCCAAAAATTTAATAATTGTACTTTGTAGTTTAGTTTCCTTCCAATTAATTACAGTTAGATGTAGCTAAATTGTTAGCAAAATTGTCCGACCTCACCTGTACATGTATTATCAAGTCATCAAACATGATTAGTTTTGTGTAGATTCATTAAGTGTTTAAGATTGCCAACATTGCCTGTTGATGTTAATGTGTGTACTTATAAAGTCCCTATTTTTAGTCTACTAAGTGTGGGAAAATTATTAATTACTAGTTGCTCTCTCCCATATTTAGGTGGATGTGGAGGTGGTTTTGCCTTTCATCCTTTCAAAATCTCACCCCTACCCACACAAACATGAGCTAAGTAAGAACTGTGGGGCATGAACAGAGGTGCTCAAACTGCTATAATCTCCCTATTTAATAAACATATTCTAGTCTTTTTGTATGTTAACATTAATTTAAATTGAACTAGCCAGTCATGTCAACAACAGGTGGCTGCTCATTAAAATAAGATGTGTCAAGTCAAGTTTATTTCTATAGTGCTTTTCACAACAGACATTGTCTCAAAGCAGCTTTACTTAAGAGTTAAGGTGAGCGATGTGTATTTATCTCAGATTAACAAGCCATGACGACTGTGGCAAGGAAAAACTCCCTTTGATTTTATGAAGAAGAAACCTTGAGAGGAACCAGACTCAAAAGGGAAACCCATCCTTTGTGCAGACTTAAGTTTACTGAAGATGACGATTTTGTGCAGACTGACTGCTACAGAGATATTTATTTACCTGAAGTGTGGAAAGATGAGTCTGTTTTGATAGCAGTGCTTTTTCCTGTTCTGAAGGGTAGGCATTATAACGGTGTTCAAAAAGCCAATCTCTGAGAATCTGTACCGATTCTTTAGGCAGGTTGCCTCTCCGTTTTCTTTTGACAGCTGATCCATGACTTGAAGACAAATCCAGAGGGACAGCAATGTTTTCCTCATCTTCTGACTCACTGCCAGAAGGGGCCAGCATACCTACACACCACAAAATTTGTTCATTATTCATCTTCAAGTGAAATGGAAATTTCTGTTGTGCTGTGTAGAATACTGTCAAATAGCATGTTGAAATGTGAACTATTGCTTGAAAATTCTGTATAGGTAAACAAAAACTTAGCATTGCGTTTAATTAATAAATCAAGTAATAAAAACATTGATCAGTGTGTGTGGTGTGGTTTGTAACTGAGGAGCAAAAGCAAACAGCCATCTAACCCCCACCTCCAAAATACCTACCCTAATCCTAGTACACACCCCCTCAAACACCAAAATCAGGACACAAACACACGTCTACAGATCTGCATGTTTATTTCTGCCTACAGCTGATGTGCCACATCCATGCGGTCATATACGATAATGTGGCAAAAAGAGGCAAAGTTAAACTGACTGACTTCGGGTTTTGATGCGTTTTCGAAACATTTACCAACTGAGTTAGAGGTGAACCAAAGGGGATTGTGTAGAAGGGGGAGGGATAACTTGTTACAAATCTCAGATAAAACAAACGAATTCTCACACTTTTTCAACCCTCCCAAACATATACACACACACACACACTTTTTATGAAGCGGAAAAACTATAAAAGCTGTATTTCTTTGAATCTCGTATATTATATAAAGAAAAACGAGAAATCGAAGATCTCTATTGTGTGCGAGAAACACGAGGTCGTAGACAGAGAAGCGTAGCCTGAGGACACCAAACTAAACTCAACAATGGATCCCAGGAAGTAATGCCACGCTGCAGCGTGGTTAAAAAAAAAAAAAAAGTAAAAGAAAAACCCTTACGTTTACTAACGACCATTGTTTGAAAATTCAATTAAAATAAGAAACCGAAAAGCTAAAAAAAAATAAAAAATAAAAAATAAACAAACTAACCAATAAAGAAAGTATATTTGTCCTTAAAACTTAATAGCTCAAGAACCAAAAGTAGTTTTTCTCGCAGTGGTGGTTGTTAAATAACGTGTAAAACAAGGAAGCAGGAGGTGTTGACATGGAGCCAGCAGCACATGGTGAGAGAAAATGGAGTTGTTTTGTCTGAAACGGAAACAATATCGAACACAGGCGCCTGGTAATAAAAACAAACTTTCTATATGAGTCTGTATTCTGTATCGATACCGACACAATGTTGGGCTACAGTTTAGTTTTGATGTGAAAACATTACATACCCTTTTTAGTCTTCATACCCGTAAAGAAAAATCGACTGTTTGCGTCCTGTCTTAGCGTCCTGTCGAATTTATTCCTAAAGTGGTGGTTTGTCCGTGTGCTAAATCCTTTAAACGTGGGGACTCAGTAATATCTGTCGGTTCTCAGTCGCGTACGCGTCGTGATTCAGTTGTAAGAGAGGGGACACATTGTCTTGGACCTGGACAACGCGTTTTTGGTTCTGCTCTTGCCAGCGTCCGCGCGCGTGTGTGTTGGATCACGAAACTGGGTGACAGCTATTTTTGACAGCTGCGTGATTCAACCGCCTAAAGATCCGCCCACCGAGCAGAGGAAAATCATTCATCAGCATAAAACCGGGTAGGAAAGAAAAAGCCGAGAAATAGAAACTTGAAAACCGAAACTGACAGTTGCTTTTGTAATACACACGAACTATACTTTGCATACTATAGTAGTGAGAGTTTTTTTATATCAGTTTGCTGATGGACAGGAAGCTGGAGCAACAGAAAAGGGGTCAGCATCCTGTCTGGATTTAGAAGAAAGTAAAGAAAGAGAAAGAAAGTAGAAATAGACCTGCAAAGTCAAACAGTACGCAGAAAATAAACAAATAAAAATGTAATTCGAATTAAACACTGATAAACGTGTTATTATAAGTGATATCAAAACTTTTTAAATGCCCAATTTTATTTTATATAAACATTTGATATAAAACACAGTTTTATTACATTATTCTCTTTTATTTATCGACACTGCAGCAGAAGTAGAAGCGGTACACAAATTAAATCGGTGTGTATGTTTATATGCTTATCTACAGTGGATATGAAAAAAGTCTACACACTTTTTGAAATTGCAGGTGATTTAAATATAATGACAGAAATAACAACATAAAATGTCAGACTTGTTACATCTTTAATGCGATCTTCCAACAAACAAAAATCCCGATTTAAAATAAATATTTAATAATTGGGAACATTTAAAATTAAATAAAAAACTACAACACCCTGATTGCACAAGTCTGCACACCATTTAATCTGTTAACCAGTAAATTAAGCTGCTATCAATTAAAGTTAATCTCATAAAAAACCAGTCAGTTGTTCTTCTGGGATAACAGAATTTAGCATGCTGGTAAGGAATAATACATTATATAACAAGTTATATAAATTATATATTAAACAAGTTTCTTGTCATCTATGCCAAAGTAAGGAGCGACCAAATCTGGCACAGGATTCAAATCCAGCACATTTGGTTCATCAATTTTGATTATGTTGTTTACAGCCATATTCAAACACACCTTTATTGAATATATATATATATATATATATATATATATATATATATATATATATATATATATATATATATATATATATATATATATATTGTTAGTTCAAGTCGGATATATATATAGAAGAGAGGGGTGCCTCTTTTTCTGAATAATTTGTGATCCATTGTCTACAGTATGATGTCATTCCTAAAAATGCATTTGTTTCTTCTTGAAACAAATTAAGGCTTTGGATCTGATCTAACTGCTTTACTGCATTTGGGAGAGCGGAATTTTCTCTCTGCTGTGATCACATCTCCCAAACATGTAACATTTGTGCAAACTTTAATTCTGAAAGTCTAGCCTTTTGACCATTTCAACAATGCCACCATATCTGTTTGCCTGCCTCTAGAGGGGCT
Source organism: Silurus lanzhouensis (assembly GCA_039877035.1). NCBI lineage: Eukaryota > Metazoa > Chordata > Actinopteri > Siluriformes > Siluridae > Silurus > Silurus lanzhouensis. The sequence continues at coordinate 34,040 of JBCEWE010000436.1, forward strand.
GCAAAAGTAGAATATCGTCAACATAACTTAGGAGAGTGCTCCCTTGTGAGCACAATTTGAAGGTTGTCACGAATTGAAGTTTTGAAAGTGCCAAGGGCTTTCTGATTATTCTTGTGGACACAATGCCCATGTGAAACCTCTGCTGTCAGCTAAAAATTTGAATGAAAATTTGAAAAATTGACTGTCTGGATGAACAGGAAAGAATCTGAGTGAAATTTGGTGGAATCAATGACATGAAAATCATCAATGACTAACAAAATAAGTGTATGTGTCTGTCCAGCTATTGCCCCAAATCTTTTAATAACTGTGGTGGGCTTAGCCAGTTTATTTAAGATGATGACAATTTGCTGTGAGAGGGAGAGAGAGCAACATAAACAGCAGCAGCTTCATTTGTTCCAGTATATACATTTGGTCCTGCAAATGTACAGTGTAATGTATCAGTTGTCATGTAGCAATAGATGGCAGCAGAGACAAATCATAGACATACAGCAAAGACTATTTATCCATTTATTATGCTTTATTGCATACTCTGTGTTATTTTTCACAGAAACCTTCAGCCCCCTCAGGCGTAGACATCAAAATTATTCTAAACGGATACATCAGATCTCTGCCTAACCAGTTCATGGGACAGTTATCTGACAGTAAGAACGAATGTTTAATTACAGTCTTCCAGAGTGCAAGACAGTGGCATGGGTGCGTCATTGGGATATCTCCAGTACCCACAGTTTTACTGGCTCTTTTTAAGTGGTTTTGGATGAAGCAGATGATTACAAAACTGATAAAGTTGCAACTGAGTGTACAAAGTAATTTCCGACATCCTAATGGTGATTTAATATGAATGTTACAGTTTACATTGGCTTCAAGCTTTGGTTTATACATAATAAATAGCTATTAAAATTTATCTAAATCAGTAAGAGGGAGAAATCACCTTGTCTTATTGTAAATTGGTGTAGACTGTCCCACCTTTTTTCCTCCCCATTCCCTCCTCTTAGCCTGAACTGGAGAATTCAGTTCTCTCTATGTCTGCTGAGCTATCACCACAAATCCTTTCATTGCCAATGGCCCTGATTTAACATTGATGCTTGAGGTGTTATTAAACAATTTAAACAATCTCCTGTGAGGGAGAGAGCAAGAGTCACAGCAGCAGCTTAATTTGATCCAGTACACAAAATACAAATCTAACATCTCTGGTTTCAGCCTTCCTCAGAATCCCTATAAAGTTCTGCAGATACTCTTATTAGTGGTTTAATGTAATGTTGTCATGAAATATTTTGCTGTCTTACAGTCTGTGTGTGCAAAGAAAGTAAGTTGTGCTGACAAAATCAATAATATTCGATGGGAGCAGAGATCATTCATTGATAAACAGCAATGAGACAGGGCTGTATTTTAACCATTAATTGTGAGTTGTGTCTTGCAGTTTCTTCTTTAATTCATCTGCTTTTACTGATATGCTGTCTTCCCCCCACTCTAATGCATTTGCTCAGGTTTGTTGAGGGTGGTGGTTTTCTTACCTTTTTTTCCCACAAGTATGTGTTACCTTCTGGGTCTCTCTTTTAGTTATGCTGCCATGCTGCAGACCATTGATACTTCCTTTTCTTCCTTCTCTTGTAATCTGACAGATTTATCCCAATGCCCTTCCTCTGGATAGAGTTCTGTTCAATTGGAGATGACTTTGCTGTGGATGGTTACACATGAATCCATAAGTTAGGGAGCAACTGAAAAATGATGAGGAAGGATTTGGACTGTAATTAATATCAGCTGTGTGCTACAATGGCTTAAAACCACAGTTTAAGTTTAAATCACTGAAAAGTACACCTCAACAATGATGGAACTGTGATGAATGGACATTTTGTGGCACCCAGATGAGGATGGGTTTACTTTAGAGTCTGGTTCCACTCAAGGTTTCATACCATCTCAGGGAGTTTTTCCTTGCCACAGTTGCCACTGGCTTGCTCATTAGGGATAAACTTACTGTATAAGGAACAAACTTATAGGCACTAAACTAATTTCTCTGTAAAGCTGCTTTGTAAATGCTGTTCCTATAAAGGTATCATCATAACTGCTGTAGGTTTTTAATTAAGGGTTAGATAACTGCTAGGTTAAAATATTTAGGTTTATTTATTGTTTTTTTTAAAGGTTTGATTGGACAATTTGATTTTGATAAGGCATAAAACAAAATGAGTTTGTTCCCTTAAAGGGGAGGTAAACTGCCATAGCTAATCTTGCAGAGGTTCCTACATATACCCTGATCACACTGTACAGTGTGCTTCAACATTTATGAAACAATGAGAATGCTTAACAATCCTTATTTCTCCCTCCTTGTCACCCCTCTACTCTCCTGTCCTTTTCTTCTCTTTGGATCTGCCTGATTCATCCTGGAAGGAGTTCTCTTTAATTGGAGACCACTCTGTGCAACTGCGGATTGTTCCCCATCAACAGCCTAAACATCTATGCAGTTACCTTCCACAATGATGGAACATTAATGAATGGACATTCGGTGCCACCCAGATGAGAAATTGTTCCCAGTTTAGTCTGATTTCTCTCAAGATTTCTTTCTCATCTCAGGGAGTTTTTCCTTGCCACAGTTGCCACTGGCTAAATTATTATGCATAATCTTACAATTATAAGCAACAACTAATAGGTGCTAAACGTCTACATTCTTTTATACAAATTAATAACCTCTTTATCTCTGTAAAACTGCTTTGATACAATGTCCATTGTAAAATAGCAACAGTATACAAATACAATAAAAAATACAGTATTTTCTGATATAATTATATTATTGTCTACAGGGTTATTGTCTACAAAATGTTGCAGTTGGTGAAAGCTGCTGGGGTTAACAGATGACTTTTCTTAACGGTGGCACCTGAGTCTTCCAAAGTTTGGGGCCAGTGTAGAATCCCAGTGTGTAAGGGTGCAGAGGAAGACTCTTCGAGGTGAAACAGGACTCTGAGTTCACATTTATTTGCACTGTAATTATCAGTACATCTTTAACTCCAAACAAATAAACCAGTTAAAATAGGACCATCACTGGCTCATGGCTTTCACTCTGATCGAGTTCACAGTTCAAGTCATGCTCCACTGTTCATGTGTGCAATAGGTTACACCATTTGTGACACTCCCTGCTGCAGCTATAATCCTCTGGGTGTTATATCACTACAATCATTCAGGATTTCCAGTGTCTTGATGTAGACTAGGCAGCCTTTAAATACTATTTTGGGCCACACTCTATATACAATTTTGCAAGTGTAAATAGGCTTCCATATCACTCTACCAAAATATTCCATACAGAAACATAGGCAGATTAACTTCAGAGTTATAACGTGCATTTTTGCTTGTCCACTTATATAACTGGAAGCTTTTTGATGTTGTTCTGATTGATCAGCATTTCAAAGAAGAGTTTTCAATAATTATATTTTAATGAATCCCCATTGAAAACTCAGGAATTGAAATTATGCTGGCACCACCTGTACATTTATTTGAGGAGTTGGTCCCGGCTTGTGATATGGGAGAAATATAAAGGATGCCTTTATACTCTTTCACAACACTCTCTTAATTATTGCTTGTGCTGCATTAAAATTCTCTGCCAGTCCATTGGATTCAGAAACATTGGCTGCTGTGAATAAGCTTAAAGTCATATGTGTGCAAAATCTGCAAACACCTTGCACACAAATAGAGCAGCATTATCAGTCATTAGAGTGTGTGGAACACCACTGAGAAATTACTTTTTAACTTTGCAATGACTGTGCTGCTTCTCATGTCAGCAAGGTAATCCAGCTCGAACCAGCCAGAGAAGGAATCAACAAGGACTAATTGTGTATTTCCATGCCAATTAAAGAGGTCAGCAGCTGCAAAGGAAAATGAAAGATCTGGGATTTCATACAGCTCTCATCTAGGTTTTTTCACCCGATGAGTTTTGAATGCATTGCAAGGTGCACAATGAAAGATTTCAGTGTTAATATCAATGTAAATTGATGGCCAGTACATGGATTCCTTAGCCCTGTGCTTTCTTGCTGCAATTCTAGTATGACCTTGATGACATCGCGTACCCCACGCGAGGCTCAGCATCTCTCCAGATTTGCTGTATTTGTGCTTATTTACACACTATTATCCTGCATGCTCGTGCAATCTGTTTCAGACTTCATGCATGGTGTGAGGACAATAACCTGGAACTCAACATCAAGAAGATGAAAGAGATCATTGTGGATTATAGACGAGCCGGCAATCACACTTACGCTACCATTTACATCAACGGAGCTGTTGTTGAGCGTGTACCCAGCTTTAAGTTCACATCTCTGAGGATATTACTTGGTCTCTGAACTCTTCTATTCTGATCAGGAAGGCACAACAGTACCTGTTTTTTCCTAGGAGACTTAAAAAGTGCTATCAGTGCTACAGGATACCTACAACCAGACAAAAGAATAGCTTTTTCCTGTGGCTGTTACTGCACTAAAAATCTGATTTAATACACTTTATGTGTATGTTGCACTCCTTATCCACTACACATTTCTTTTCGCACCATTCTTAACTCACATTTGCACTACTGTACATTCCACCCATACATTATCATATATACATTCACACTTGTACATAACTATATCATGTCATTTGAGTATATTCTCGTCTGACATGTCTGTCTATGCATATTCTTTGCACAGTATATTGTATATTGCTATAGAACCTACTGCACCTTCTGTACATTATTCACACTCATCCCTGTATATACAGTGGGGCAAATACGTATTTGGTACACTGCCGATTTTTTTAGTTTTCCCACATACAAAGAACAGAGAGATCTGTAATTTATATCATAGGTACACCTCAACTGTAAGAGACAGAATCTAAAAAAGAAAAAAATTTAATTACATTGTATGATTTTTAAATAATTAAATTCCATTTTATTGCATAAAATGAGTATTTGATACAATAGAAAAATAGAACTTTTAAAAACTTTGTTGTATAATTATAGAGAACCTGTAGTTCTTGACCAGGTTTATCTTCTGATAGTGTTTAGGTCAGCAGAGAAGGCTTTGCTGGCCCTGACCGCTTGCCACTGATATTAACGAATTATACCATGAATAACTAGAACGTGTGCACCCAAGCCAGTCACTCATGGTAGAAAATGAATACAAAATAAAACTGTGAACATAAACAAAAAGGTGTACTTGTGTGCGTTATTCAGTTACAGTTACCATCAAATTTCAAATCATATGTAATCCAACATTTCTCCTCAGGTTTGACAGTCCAGTCAAAGTGTAGAAAAGCACCTCAGCAGGATTAAAGTAGTGTTGCGCACCATCGGACTGGTAAGTCATTATGCAAATCACAATTATGATAGCTGTTGTTCAACAAACCAAATAGCTACAAGTACAAATATAGCACATTTTATAGAAACTGTGTCTATTTCCAGAATAGTAAGATTGAGGAATAAATACACTATTTACATGATGCCTTAGGACTCCTATTTACAGACTTATTAAACTTCTTTGGGGTTAAACAAAACATCACTAGACAGACTCTTTGTTTTAATCACAAACTAGACTTAATTTAATTCATTTTTTATTTGTATAGCACTTTTAACAATAAATATTGTCTCAAAGCAGCTTTACACAGATAAAAATCAATAAGATGTTTTTTATAAGTGTAAGTTTGATGAGTGAGCCAGTGGCGACTGTGGCAAGCAAAAACTCCACAAGATAAGGAAGAAATCTTGAGAGGAATGTCAAGAAAAATATTCTAATCAACCTTATCTAGCGTGTGTTTTAATCAAAATATTATTTTATTATTAATCCAACTAATTTACCTAATAATTAGTATAGAACCTATTAGATACAATAAAGTCGCTTAATTAAACCTATTTAGCCTACTGTTATGAGTGTGTAGGAGAAACAAAAACAACGTAGACTTAAGCATGTTTATGTAAGAAGAGCTTGTGGGCCTCAGCCGCTGCAGAAGACATGGGTGAGCAATCAGGATCAGACTCAGGGGAAGAAATAGGACTATAATCAGGTGAGAGAACGGGGGAAGTAGGAGAATAATCAGTAGGTGACTCACATAAAGGATAAGGAGGAGACGGTTGGTTTGTTTCAGGAATGCGAGAGCCGTCATAGTCTTCATTGTTGGTCTGTGTCACCTGATGATAAACAGTAGGGAGGTCAGATGAGGTCTGTGTGCCCATATCACACGCAAAAGTACTCTGCACGATGCAAGGAGGCAGACAGGGGTTCTTTGGAACAGCTGGGGTAGAGAGATGCTCAATAAATCGGCAACCTCAGTGGCGAGGGAGAAGAGTTGAAACTGACAATAGTGTCTGCAGAGAATGCTCCTAAGAGCTGTCCCAGAACCTCTGCGAGTTGGAGTAAATAAAATTAAAAAACCAGAGATACGATGTAAAAGAGTGAAATCACAATGAGTAAACATAAAATTTAATATGTACATGTAGCAACAAAAACAAAACAAGCTTATAAATGTTATCTCTGTGAAGCTCAACACACTATGTAACATAGTCATCTCGGAAAGTACAAATGACCCACAACCTAAATACTAACATGACTAAGCAGAACAATACAGTTAAGCATATACGAATAAATAACCTAAGTAAAATGAATAATAGTGACAGTAGAATAGCAAACAGCATTATAAAAGAGAATAAAAGCAGAAAACGTACGCATTGCAGATGCAGGAAGACAAAATAGGCCGCAAAATGGTTGTTCATGCACGAAGGCTAAAAACAGAATGAAGCTGTACCTGAGGGAGGTACCTGAAGGTTTTATACAAATGCTATTTATTTTTAATAATAACAGAGAAAGGCCGAATATAAGGGTAACTAAGGTGAACAGAAAACCCAAATATGGAATCACAGGAAGGGGTGGAGAACCAATATTCGGTGATAAGAAAAAGCAAGAAAAAGAATGTAATAACGAAAAATAAGGGGAATTTTCTAAGGTAAAGAAAGTAGAAAAAATAAAGATGTCATGTGACACCACTGTATAAATATGAGTGTGTGCAAAGTGTCTGTTTGATCATTTTGATGTGATTGAGTGACCCCCTAGCCTATGAGCTCATTGGAATGTGACGGCAATAAAGAAGTTTGTGCTTTTACTAATCCAAGACTGAAGACCTTTCATTGGCTTCCATTTCATTTCATTGTATTATTATTAAGAGTGTTACATTGTGAATCAACTGAAACAAAGAATCCACCCGTGATGCGTTTGCTCAGAGACGGGTTCTGAGTTCCGACAGGAACTCAAGAGGGAACCCATCCTCATCTGGTTTGCACCGAATGTCCATTTATTACAGATAAACGATGTTGCAGGTACAGTAATTGTGATCATTACAGTAATTGAAATCCTTGTGATATATTTAGTTTGTGCTGGTTTGACTTAAATAAAATGGTGTTTAAAAATTACTTTGTGTTTAAGTCAGTTTTGTGTTTGTATAGACCATAACGCATAAAAGGACATTAATGGGAACATTAAAGAACATTCTTTAAAAAAGTAGCTAAAAGGTTACTTTAAATAGTAACGCATTACTTTTTGTTGTAAGTAATCAACAAAGTAATTGATATACTTTTTGAATGAAGTAACTAGTAACTGTAACTAGTTACTATTTCTAACTAGCACAACACTGGTGTTAATGAGAAGCCATTCCCAGCTGCACAGAGTGGCCTCAAATCTAAGAAAACACTATCCAGAGGCAGGCCTGGACGAAGTGGGAAGATCCGAGGAGGTAAGAGTGGCAGGAACAGTGGTCACTGGAACCTGTGAGTGAGTAAATGTGAGAGAGAGAGATAGAGATAGAGAGAGAGAGAGAGAGAGAGAGAGAGAGAGGGGTGACAGAAAGAGAAGGATATGGATTATTATGTGTCCTTATTGTTGTATGATAGTCAAATGGAAACACAGACATAGGGGATCTCTGGGATAAGAGACGCCATCACACAACCATCATCAAACCTGAGTGAACGTGTGAGAGTGAGGGGACGACAGCATACAAATATCCCAGTTCACCAAACACTCTATATCTATGACCCCTTCAGATCTGCTCCTCTTAGGCTTTGTGGTTGCGTGAACGCAACTAATAGCCAATTGTTCTCGGGTGTTAATGTTTAGCAATAGATTAAATAAATAGAGAGAAGAGTAACCATGACTAACTATACATCATTCTAAAGCTCTAAGTCTCAAGCAGCGATTTCAGATCACTGTTTTTCAATGGAAAATATTTAACGAATGTATTTGCTGAATTTGTGTGAGCAGTACACAACAACAACCGCACTACTTACATTAATATTGTAATAACGAGTCACAAACACATCCACTGCTGCTAATCCCGGTTTATTATGAAAGAGAAGGGTCCAGTGAACAACATGCCGTAAAGCATTTCTGCTCCAAACAAACAATAGTGTTGTAATTTAGATGTTTATTCTTTTGTTTACGTCACAGAACTTCGGCTGGTGTTTGTGTTTATATATTTCTGAATAACTTTCGACATCTTGGTGACAAAAAGCAAATATGGCTGGTAGAATATAGTGTTACAAAACGGTTGAGACCACAAAAAAGTAAAAAAAAAAAAAAGATAAAAAAGTAAAAGAGTATAAATCTTGGGTGGAGTCTCCTCTCTCTCTGCAGGTGTCGCCATGTTTTTTTTTTTTATGCTCCGCCTCTCATTTCAAACCTTTTATTTCCAGCCAGTAACATTATGGAAACAAAATGACTGATGGACAATGTAGCCAATAAGTGCTGGATTCTAACGATATATAGGAGGATTTTATTCTCCACGTGTGTGAGGCTTGGTTTTATTACTCTTTACAAACTATTACTGGCTGAAGCAGCGAAGAAGCAGTGACCAACCAGGAAGTGATGCAGCTCTCAGTTCAACATAAACAGCTGTTTATAGCTCGTGCTAACTGGACTTTGTTTACAAAAAACAATGAAAATAATGGACAATCAAATAAGTAGTTTTATCTGAGATTTGGACAAAAAGCAGCGATGTGGAAAATATTTTTGGGGGCAGAGAAACAACAGAGACATGGAGCTCTACATCTGTAAATTACAATAAATCTCCCCTTATAGCATTATACGATTTTATTGGTTTTATTGCCTGTTTGTTTTTATAAGAGAAATGCTTGAAAAGTAAGTTTGTGTGTGTGTGTGTGTGTGTGTGTGTGTGTGTGTGTGTGTGTGTGTGTGTGTGTGTGTGTGTGTGTATTGCTGAGATTGGAATGGCCAGACATCAATATGAATGGCCATGACTGTACAACAATGGCTTGTCTGGCTACCTGGCCATCAAAAATATAAATGCCTGTGGCAGCGGGGGCATGGCCGAGCGTCGGTTTGTGAATGGAGGGCGGGGCCGGGAGCAGGTAGGCAGGGGATTGCCTCACCTAAAGCTAATGTGTCCTAATAAGTGTTCTCTATTTTCCAGTGAAAATAGAGGAGGGGGGCAAATTAATGAGGAGAGAGTGTGTGTGAGACGGTTGGTGTGTGTACGCGCGTGAGCCAGAAGACGCACTGCATGAGACACCAAATCAAGCAGACACGAAAACCTAAATAAAAGTGGCTGTGAAGCCTTTACACCTGGCGTTCCTTCTTCCCGCATTCATACGCTCTCCCACAGTGGTGCCGAAACCAGGGATTGGGAAAGGACACAGGTCAGGAAATGACGGAGCCTTTACCGTTGGCGGAGCTCGTTAAGGCGATCGCCGAGCTCCAGCAGACCCAGCACCAGGCCCTCCTCCAGGTGCGTGCCGAGCAGGAATAGCGGTTCGAGGAAGTAATCCGAGCAAAGGCTGAGGACCAGGCGGCATTCCGGAGCGCTCTGAGCTCAAAGGAGGCACAGGTGATTCCCCCCCCCGTCCGCCGCCTATCATCCCGCTGATGAAGATGGGCACACAGGACGATGTGGAGGCTTTCCTGGAGCTGTTCGAGTGTGTAGCGGTCGCCGGGGAATGGACCGGGATGAAGAGAGCTCTCCGCCTGCTGCCGCTGCTTTCCGGGGAAGCTCAGCTCGCTACTCAGCAGCTGCCGGCCGATCGTATGCTGGAATACGACGATCTGAAGCGGGCGATCCTCCAGCGAGTGGGGCGGACACCGGAGCAGCACCGACAGCGGTTTCGCGCGTTGCCGCTGCGCGAGGTTGGCCGACCGTTTGCTTTCGCCCACCAGCTTCGCGATGCGTGCTGGAGAAGGCTGCGGGACGAGGACCGGAACACGGACGAGGTTCTGGATCGCGTGGTGTTGGAGCAGTTCATCGCCCGTCTTCCGCCGCGGACGGCGGAATGGGTTCAGTGCCATTAGAGACCGTGGAGAAGGCGGTACAGTTGGCAGAGGACCACCTGGCGGCATACGCGGGGGCGGGCAGATCCCCTGGGTCTCCGTCCAAATCTCCTTCTTCCCTGTCTCCTGGCTCCTCTCTCTCTCCTCCCATTCCCTTACCCAGGAAATGGGGGCCGATTTCCCCGAAGCTGGTGGCTCGGCCGCAAGCTCCTCCCTCTTCCTTTTCCTCTTCCTCCCCTTCTGCTCTCACTCACAGATCTTTGCCTTTGACTCAACAGGTGGGGGAGACTGTTGGCGCTGCAGGGAACCGGGGCATTTCCTGGATCAGTGTCCCGTCATGGAGTTGGGGGTGATGGTCCGGATTTCCGAGGCGCCACAGGCTGCCCCCGATCAAGCAGGAACGTACCGTATACCTGTGAGTATCCAAGGGGGTACACACCAGGCGTTGGTGAATTCGGGCTGCGAGCAGACAGCCATCTATCAAAGCCTGGTGCGATGCGAGGTTTTGAATACTGCACGCCGGGTGAAGGTGAAATGTGTGCATGGGGACGTTCACGAATATCCACTGGTGGCCATTTCGGTTCGTTTCAGGGGGAAAAATCATAGAGTGAAGGCGGCGGTTAGTCTCCGCCTCACCCATCCGCTAATCTTGGGTACGAATTGGGGCGCTTTTCCTCGCTTACTCAGGGAAATGTGTGTGGATGGGTTCGGCGGTAAGGTGAAGTGGGAGGGGGCGTGCGCTATGTTGGCTGAGGAGGCGGCGCCGGGGACGTCCGTTCCGCGTCAGGCAGACTCCGCCCTACGGGGAATTCCCCCCGGGATTTTCCCCTCGAGCAATCGCGGGACGAAACGCTCCGACATGCCTTCGACCAGGTGAGAGCAATCGATGGTCAGCGAATCCAGCCAGATAGCGCGCTTTCCCATCCCTACTTCGCCATGATTAAAGATAGATTACACCGAGTGACGCAGGACACTCGAACCGGAGAGGAAACGACCCAGTTGTTGGTCCCAAGAGCCGCAGGAAACTTCTATTCCATGCGGCTCATCATAATCTGATGGCTGGGCACCTGGGCTGTGTTAAAACATTAGACCCCCTAATAAACCGTTTTTATTGGCCAGGCATTCACGGCGATGTGCGTAGGTGGTGTGCGGCATGCCGGGAATGTCAGCTGGTGAATCCGCCGGCCATCCCAAAAGCGCCTTTGTGCCCTTTACCATTAAATGAGGTTCCCTTCGAAAGAATCAGCATGGACCTCGTCGGGCCATTAAAGCGAACTGCACGCGTGCATCGCTTCGTATTAGTCATAGTGGACTATGCAACGCGATATCCGGAAGCAGTGCCCCTTCGCAACATCTTCGCACGCAGTGTTGGGGCCCCGGCGACGTTTCAACGTCTAATGGATCGGATTCTCCGTCCTCATAACGGGTACGCCGCTGCCTATTTGGATGACAGTCATTTATAGCAATGATTGGCAGTGGCATCTACAGCATCTCAGGGCTATCTCTTGAGACGGGCAAGGCTCACGGTGAACCCGAAGAAGTGTGCGGTTGGGCGGGTGGAAGTACGGTATCTGGGTTTCCACTTGGATCACGGGCAGGTGCGTCCCCAAATCGATAAGACAGCAGCGATTGCAGCCTGTCCGAGACCCAAGACCAAATGGAGGTGAGGCGGTTCCTGGGGCTGGCTGGCTATTATAGGAGGTTCATCCCTATGTTTTCAGATGTCACCAGTTCGCTGACCGACCTCACTAAAAAGGGAGCGCCAGATCCGGTCCAGTGGTCGGAGCCATGCCAGCAGGCTTTTACGCGTGTCAAAGCCGCACTCTGGGGTGGTCCGCTTTTACATGCTCCTGACTTCTTTCTTCCTTTTGTTTTACAGACTGATGCGTCGGACAGAGGGTCGGGGGCCGTGTTGTCCCAGGTGGTGAAGGGGGAGGAACGGCTGGTGCTGTCAGTGCGGGAAAGCCGGTACAGCACCATCGAAAGGGAATGCCTGGCTATCAAGTGGGCGGTCCTCACCCTCCGGTACTATCTGTTGGGACGGGCCTTCACCCTCTGTTCGGACCACACCCCGCTCCAGTGGCTCCATCGCATTAAGGATACCAACGCGCGGATCACTCTGTGGTATCTAGCGCTTTAACCATTCAAGTTCGAGGTGGTCCACAGACCGGGGCCACGGATGGTCGTGGCTGACTTCCTCCCGCGCCGGGGGGGGGGAGTCGGTTGCGGGCCGGGTATGTGGCAGCGGGGGCGTGGCCGAGCGTCGGTTTGTGAATGAAGGACGGGGTGTCTCAGGCAGGGGATTGCCTCACCTGAAGCTAATGTGTCCTAATAAGTGTTCTCTATTTTCCAGTGATCGGGGTGTGCATTTAAGGAGGAGAGAGTGTGTGTGAGACGGTTGGTGTGTGTGTACGCGCGTGAGCCAGAAGACGCACTGCATGAGACACCAAAACAAGCAGACACGAAAACCTAAATAAAAGTGGCTGTGAAGCCTTTACACCTGACCTGTTGTGGTGTTCCTTCTTCCCGCATTCATACGCTCTCCCACAATGCCAAATCAACATCAATAGCCCCAAACATGTAGAACAAAAGCCTTTAATGGTCAGCCATTCATTAATATGCAGACTGTATGAATAGAGTATGAATTATCACCTGAGTTTAGCAGGTGTCTCTCAAACAGGTAAGGAAGAAAAATATCAGACAGTCTCAGATTAATGTTTGTAGGAATCTCATTTGTTATGAAATCTTCATAAAACTTGAAATATAAACTCCAGAGGCGATTTCTTTAAGACTGCAAGGGAAGCTCGGCTTCCCTTATAATGTCACAAAATTAATGGTCAAATATGTACTATTGTATTAACATTTTATTGACTAAAAATGCGTTAGAAAACGTTCATCTCAAAGACGAGTTCGTTCAGAATCAGTTACATATAGCAGGTCGGCTGACTCGATTTCCTTCTCATACATTCCCGCAGCGTCACAGTGCATTTCCCTATTGAAGCCCAGCGTCCATTGACTTCAATGGGGCTGCTTTGAACGGTTTTTTTCAGCGCTTCGAAACTAGACGATCATTGGATAAACGCTGCGATTATGTCCCGCCCACGGACGCTCAGCGTCTCTGGGGGTGAATGGGGAGTGGGCTGGCCCGGACTCCGAGCTTCTGCGTGATGATTGGAGGGTCTGTCGAAAGACTGCATCTCCTTTTGACTGACAGCGATTCTGTACTATAAGGAATCACTGAAGCTATTCGCGCTCAGTCCCATCGCGGATTTCTCAAGTTCAGTCGAAATAAAAACTGCTGCAACCTATTTCTTTTATATTTGCTTGGCGAAATTGCTTGATTTTCATCATACATTTCACACAATTATACACCACATTCCTTGTTTCAGTTTTACAAAGTTTAATTTTTTTTTTTTAGATCGTTCATTCATTCATTCCTTCATTCATTCATTCATTCATTCATATAACGTTAGTAGGCTAGGCTAGCGTCGTGGGTGAAACTGCGCACGATGGCAGACGGTGCTAATATTGTCGACCTGATTTTGGCGAAGCCATTTGAAAGTGTTCCTTACGAGGAAAAACTTAGAATTAAACAGCAGGGCAGATCAACACCTAAGATTGATTTAGTGCAAAAGATAGGGAAAAATAACAGGTCTTTTCAGCTCTCCTGGTATGACAAAAGTTAGCTGGCTGACTGGAAGTGCTGTGACAAATAAAATGTACTGCTGGCCATGCCTCTTGATGAAACCATCTCACGGATGTGTTGTTTGGTCAAAGGTGGGGTTTGGAGATCTGTCTAACTTTGACAGGGCATATAAAAGACATGAAAAGAGCAATGAACATGTGAGTGCATGTGCAAGATTAAGTTGCATGGGCAGGATCAGGGTTGAGCATGCAATAAATGAAGGTGCTCGCATTCAAGTGGCTAAACATAATGAAATAGTCAAACAAAACAGGGCCTTCCTAAACCGCCTTATTGATGTGACATCCTTGCTTGGCCGGCAGGAGCTGTCATTTAGGGGACATGATGAGAGTAGTGAATCATCCAACAAGGGGAATTACAGGGAGTTCACAGAAACATTAGCTAAATATGACTCTGTCCTGTCCACACAATTCGAGTCCTCAACTGTGTTTTCTGGTATGTCCCATACTATTCAAAATGATTTGATCTCTGCTCTTGCAGCCACCGTTTCTGATCAGATCAGATGAAATTCAGGATGCTCCCTTTTTTGGATGGCAGGTGGATGAAACAACTGATATATCCTGCCGTGCCCAACTCTCTGTCATTGTTCGCTATGTGGATAGTGCAGGTAAAATTCAGGAGCGCTTCCCCTCTCTGACAGACCAGTAGCCGCCACTGATAAACTCATAAGACATGTGGCTTTCAACCCATTACTTCTCTGGATTGCTATAGGACAGATTTCATGTATTTATATATTAAGGGAAAAAAATTATAAAAAAAATTATTTAAGGATTTTTTTTCCACAGTACTTAATCATCTATAACTTTTTTTTTTTTTGAACAGTATCAACAGTGAATAATGGACAGTAAAGCTTAAAGTGTCTTCTTTTTAGAGATATTGAAATTGTGTATGAAGCCCACTTTTATCAGGAACTGTTAACATTTACAATTAGGTAGGGCATTTCAGCTGTGAGTCCCAAAATCTGTGTTGAAGGCTAACTAAGAAAAATTTACCGATAAAAGACTTGACTAAATAAATATGTTTTCTGCCTCGACTTGAACACTGAGACTGTGTCTGAGTGCTGAACACTAATTGGAAGGTTGTTCCTGGGGTTTATAAGATAAAAATCTGCCCCCTGCTGTAGTCTTTATTTTTTGAGGTACCAACAATTAGCCTGCACCTTTTAAACTAAGTAGGCGTGAAGAATCATATTTGTACAGATGTTCATTCAGATACTGCGATGTAAGAACGTTAAGTGCTTTATTACGTCAGTATTTTATAACCAATGTGAGATTTAATGGCGAGCAGTGTACACTGATTAAAACAGGTGTGATGTGGTCATATTTTCTAGATCTAGTAAGGACCCTTGCTGATTCTGAACTAACTGAAGCTTATTTATGCACTTACTTGAACACCCAGACAGTAAAGCGTTACAGTAGCCTAATGTAGATTAATTATAATTAATATAATTAATATGAAGCAGACATCAGTGATATCGATAATTTACTTCAGAAAAATGATATCACAGACCATTACTTCAAACTGTAGAGCAGATTAGCCGTGTCTGCTTTATAAACTTGTTAGGACTATTGTTCTGACCACTAAAGAAATTCATGAACAACAGCTTCTTCAGCTGTTGTTTTGGAAGGTTTCTCCATTCAGAAGATTGAAAGGTAATGCTGCTCAAGTGGGTCAATGTCAGGAGATGTTCTTTGTTGTCTTCGCAGCATGTCTTTGTAATATACTACTGCATTACACAGATCTTTAAAAAATTTGATTGGATGCATGTGTTCATTGTCAGACAAAATGTTTATGTAGAATTCTGATTTCATTCTGTTGGTACCATCATGAATTACATCAACAATAAAGGTTAGTAGTGAGGACTTTCCACTGAAAAAACAGAAAGTATCAGAAACAAAATTGTTGAGGTCCAACCTCTGACAGCATCTGGTGATCCAGTCTCACCTAAAGCTCCACAATTACAATTACAATGCTTTAAAAGTATAGCACTTCTTAGTGCCGGTCCCAAGAGTGAATCAATGGGGAGGATTGCATTAGAAAGGGCATCCAGCATAATATGTGCAAAATAAAAGAGGAGAAGGAGAGGGGGAAGACATCTACAGAGACAGAAGGAAGGAGAAGTGGAAGAAAGTGGAGGTTAGAGTTGGTACTTTAAAAGTAGGTACTATGAATTATGAAGGGAGAGAGTTGGCTGATGTGATAGAACAGAGAAAGGTAGATATGTTGTGTGTTCAGGAGACCAAGTGGAAATGGAGTAAGGCTAGGAACATTGTAGGTGGGTTTAAACTGTTCTATCATGAAAGAGAAATGGTTTACGGGGAAATGGTTTACGGGGATAGTAAAGAAAGAATACACTACTATTCATTCTGTACAGCCACTTGGCAACATCATTCGTAGACATGGTTTTAGTTGTCATTGTTATGCTGATGATATTCAGTTATATACTGCTTGTCAACCAGATTCTGTTAATGTAAAATCCTCACTCTCCTCTTGTGTTAGCGAGTTAAAACAATGGCTACACTCAAATTTTCTTAGCCTGAATCTGGGTAAAACTGACATTCTGATAACTGGTCCCCCATCTCTATTAAAAAACAACTCTGTGGACTTTAGCCTTGATCTGGATGCTACTACGATTTTCCCCTCAGCTACTGTTAGAAATTTAGGGATTATACTCGACCCCTCACTACCCTTTGATGCCCATATTCGCAGCCTCTCTAAAACGTCTTTTTTTCATCTGCAACGCATTGTCAAACTGCGACCTTTTTTCTGCAGAAATGATACAGAAACATTAGTGCATGCTCTGATTACGTCCCGTCTCGACTACTGCAATTCACTCTTCTCTGGTCTATCAGCTCACTCAATCTCACGTTTACAGTACATACAAAACTCGGCTGCCAGAATGTTAACCTCCAATAAAAAATCTGCCCACATTACCCCTATATTATTTGATCTTCACTGGCTTCCAGTCTCATCTCGCATAAAATATAAAATCATACTGCTCACTTATAAGGCACTAAATGCTCTTTACCCCACCTATCTTTCCAATCTTCTCTCATCCTATGTTCCGTCAACGATCACTCCGTCTTCAAATTCTGAACTTCTATGGGTTCCTAGATACCGTCTATCCTCTGCGGGTGGCAGATCCTTTTCTGTCATTGCTCCAATAATATGGAACTTCCTACCAATTGCACTCAGAACCATCACCACTTTGACTGAATTTAAATCAAGGCTTAAGACCCACCTTTTCAACCTCCACTATCAGTCAATGCATATGTGTTAGGAGTCCTTAATTTTTCTGAAATGTGGTGTATGTTTCATGTACTATGTAGTGTTCTATCTCTTGTCCTGTATGTTTTTGTGTCTGTGTTGTCTCTGCTATTAACTCATGCAGCTGCATGTGTTCCTTTGTCCTGGGCAAATGTCCGACGAATATGTTTATGTTTATGTATGTTCATTATATTTCATCTGTCTTAAAATATTGAAATATTGTACCTTGTAAAGCGTCCTTGAGCTTGGGAAAGGCGCTATATAAATTAAACTTATTATTATTATTATTATTATTATTATTATTATTATTATTATTATTATTATTATAGTAAGAGTCAAAAGTCAAGAGTCAAGAATCTTTTATTGTCATTTCAACCATATATAGCTGATGCAGTACACAGTGAAATGAAACAACGTTCCTCCTGAACCCAGGTGCTACATAAAACAACATAAAACAACAGTCACGGAACAGAAGAACACAGGGCCAGGAACTAAGATCCTCATGCACATAAAGTGCATGAGTGCAAACGATGCAAACAGTGCAAAAGACAACACAAGACAGTGCAAGACAACACAGGACAGTGCAGGACAATACACAATACACAATATATAAAAATAAAAATAGCAATAGCGCCGCCAGTAAAACCTGTCGTGACAGAATAAGGTGCACAGTAGCAGAAAAATGTAAACAGAAAAATGTAAACAGAATTGTGCAATTCTACAATAGCAGAAAAATTTTTAACAGAATTGTGCAATTCTACAATATAACAGCAATCAAAATAAACTGAACAGTGACCAAAGGATTTGGACAGAATATTGTGCGAAGAGAGCAAGTCCCGGAAGATCAGCAACAAACGGCATGTAAACATTTTGCGATAATGAAAAGTGTGAATGGTCCTGAAACCTGGGTGTGCCAAGTGTATGATGTGTGTTAAGTCCGGTTGTTCAGATCAGTCACACAGTTGTGTGTAAGTGTGTGTAAGTGTGTGTGAGAGAGTTCAGTTCAGATGTTTGTTGAGGAGCCTGATGGCTTGCGGGAAAAAACTGTTGCACGGTCTTGATGTGACAACCCGAATGCTTCGGAACCGTTTTCCTGATGGTAGAAGGGTGAAGAGTGTGTGTGACTGGTGTGTCGGGTCATCCACAATGCTGTTTGCTTTGCGGATGCAGCGTGTGGTGTAAATGTCCTTGATAGAGGGGGAGAGAGACTCCGATGATCTTCTCAGCTGTCCTCACTATCCTCTGTAGGGTCTTGCCCTAACCCTAACCCTAACCCTAACCCGAGACGGTGCAGTTCCCAAACCAGGCAGTGATGCAGCTGCTCAAGATGCTCTCGATGGTCCCTCTGTAGAACATGGTCAGGATGGGGGGAGGGAGATGAGCTTTCCTCAGCCTTCTCAGGAAGTAGAGATGCTGCTGGGCTTTCTTGGTGATGGAGCTGGTGTTAAGTGACCAGGTGAGGTTGTCCGCCAGATGAACACCAAGGAATTTGGTGCTCTTGACGATCTCCACTGAGGATCCATCGATGATCAGTGGAGAATGGTCACTTTGTGTTCTCCTGAAGTCAACAACCATCTCTTTAGTTTTGTCAATGTTTAGGGACAGGTTGTTGGCTCCACACCAGGCTGTTAACCGTTGCACCTCCTCTCTGTATGCTGACTCGTCGTTCTTGCTGATGAGACCCACCACGGTCGTGTCATCGGCAAACTTGATGATATGATTCGAGCTGTGCGTTGGTGCACAGTCGTGAGTCAGCAGAGTGAACAGCAGTGGACTGAGCACACAGCCCTGGGGGGCTCCAGTGCTCAGTGTGGTGGTGCTGGAGATGCTGTTCCCGATCCGTACTGACTGAGGTCTCTCAGTCAGGAAGTCCAGGATCCAGTTGCAGAGGGAGGTGTTTAGGCCCAGTGTGCTCAGCTTCTCAAACAGGTGCTGAGGAATAATTGTGTTGAATGCTGAACTGAAGTCTAAGAACAGCATCCTTACATAAGAGTCCTTGTTATCCAGAAAGGTGAGGGCCAGATGGAGAGTTGTGGAGATGGCATCGTCCGTGGAGCGGTTTGGAAGATACGCGAACTGCATGGGGTTCAGAGCGGGTGGGAGCTGGGTCTTTATGTGCCTCATGACGAGCCTCTCGAAGCACTTCATTATGATTGGTGTGAGTTTAACGGGATGATAGTCATTGAGGCAGGAGACAGAAGACTTCTTCGGCACAGGAATGATAGTCGTCGTCTTGAGGAACAGTGGCGCTGCTCAGGGAGATGTTGAAGATGTCGGTAAAGACATCCACTAGCTGTTCTGCACATTCCCTGAACACTCTGCCAGGAATGTTGTCTGGTCCAGCAGACTGCCGTGGGTTAACTCTGCATAGAGTTTTGCTCACTTCAGCTGTGGTTAGACAGAGCACCTGGTCACTGGGAGGAGGGATGGTCTTCCTCGCCACCACGTTGTTCTGCACATCAAACCGGGCGTAGAAGTCGTTCAGCGCATCTGGGAGGGAGGTGTCACGGTCACAAGCAGGTGATGTGGTCTTGTAATTCGTGATCGCCTGGAAGCCCTGCCACATGCGCCGGGTGTCTCCGCTGTCCTGGAAGTGACCATGGATTCTCTTGGCGTGTGCACGCTTCGCCTCTCTGATGGCACGGGACAGTTTGGCCCTTGCTGTTTTTAAGGCTGTCTTGTCCCCTGCTCTGAAGGCAGAGTCTCTTGTTTTTAGCAGCGCACGCACCTTGGCGGTCATCCATGGCTTCTGGTTGGAGCGTGTAGTGATGGTCTTGGAGCACTTGCCGATGTAGCTGGTCGCTGTTGACGTGTACTTCTCCAAGTTGATGAAATCGCCATTGGTTGCAGCTTCCCTGAACATGTCCCAGTCAGTGCATTCAAAACAGTCCTGGAGAGCAGACATGGATCCTGCTGGCCAGGTTCTCACTTGTTTTCGAGCTGGTCTTGAACGCCTGCTGAGTGGTCTGTATGCTGGGATCAACATAACAGAGATATGGTCTGAGCAACCGAGGTGGGGGCGGGAGAGCATAATGAGAAAGAGGTTGGCGAAACAGAATTGGGATCTACAGAGATGAGAAAAGTAGACAGAAGAACAAGTGTGGCTAAAGCAAAAGTAAAGGCATATGACGAGCTGTATGAGAAGTTGGACAATAAAGAAGGAGAAAAGGATTTGTACCAATTGGCCAGGCAGAGGGACCGAGCTGGGAAGGATGTGCTACAAGTTAAGAAAATAAAGGATGCAGTTGGAAGTGTGTTGACAAGTAAGGAGATGTGTTGTGAAGATGGAGGGAGTATTTTGAGCAGCTGATAAAATAGGAAAATGAAAGAGATAGAATAGTGGATGTTGTAGAGATGGTGAAGCAGAAAGTGGATAGGATTAGTTAGGAGGAAGTGAGAGCAGAGGATGAAGAGTGAAAGTCAGGATGAAGTCAGTTGGCCCAAATGACATACCAGTAGAAGCGTGGAGAAGTTTAGGGGAGAAGGAGTGTGCTGGTATGAATTTTTAAGAATAAGGGAGATGTGCAGACCTGCAGAAACTACAGGGGAATAAAGTTGATCAGCCACACCATGAAGTTATGGGAAAGAGTAGTAAAAGCCAGGTAAAAAAAAAAGGGTGCCAAGAGAGGAGTTGTGGTGTTGTATGAGAAAGTCAGGTGTGGCAGAGAAGGATGGTGCAGGACATGTATGAGGACAGTGTGACAGACTGGTTCAAGGTGGAGATTGGATTGCATCAATTATCAAATCTGTGCCCTTTCCTGTTTGAGTGTCGATGGACAGGTTGACGAACGAGGTCAGAGATGAGTCTCCATGGACTATTATGTTTGCGGATGATATTGTGATTTGTGGCAAGAGTAGGGTGCAGGTTGAGAATATCCTGGAGAGAGCGAGGTACGCTCTGGAGAGAAGGGGAATGAAAGTCAGTAGGTGTAAGACAGAGTACATGTATGTGAATGAGAGAGAGGGCAGTGGGGTGGTGGGGTTGCAGGTGGTGGGAAAAAGAGATGGTGAAGGTAGATGAGTTTAAGTACCTGGGGCCAACAGTGCAAAGTAATGAAGAGTGTGCTAGAGAAGTGAAGAAAAGAGTGTAGGCAGAATGGAGTGGGTGGAGAAGAGCGGCAGGAGTGATTTGTGATAGAAGATTATCTGCAAGAGTAAAAGGGAAAGTTTATAGGACTGTAGTGAGACCTGCTATGTTGTATTTTTTAGAGACAGTGGCATTGAGTAAAAGACAAGAGGTAGAGCTGGAGGTAGCAGAGCTGAAGATGCTAAGATTTTCATTGGGAATGACTATGATGGACAGGATTAGAAATTAGTTGTATGACATTTTGATGACAATGTAAGGGATGCTTAAAAAGGTTAAAAAGGTTTGGACATGTGCAGAGGAGGGGTATATATATACATGGGGTATATTGGTTGAAGAATGCTGAGAATGGAACTATCAGGATGAGAAAGGCCTAGGAGGAGTTTTATTGATGTGGTGAGGGAAGACATGCAGGTGGTTAATTTAAAAGAGGCAGATGTAGAGGACGGAGTAGTATGGAGACAGATTATCCGTTATGGCGACCTCTAAACCAAAAGCTAAACCAACAACATGACAACATGTCTGTTAGATCCCATTTCAACTAAATTACTTAAAGAAGTGGTACATACACCTGGAGAGCCTCTTCTCAATATTATTAACTCTTGGCTAACTTTAGGTAATGTCCCAAAACCCTGCAACTGTCATGTCCCTAAACCTTCTGTTTATGTCTAAGATGTTAGAAAACATTGCGTCTGTCCAGTTATGCTCCTTCTTTTAAGGAAACAATATATTTGACAATATCTTTGACCACAAGGTTCAGTTCTAGGACAATACACATGTTTCCCCTGGGAAATATTATTAGAAGGCATGGGATTAATTTCAGTTGTTATGCTGATAATACCCAGCTATGTATCTCATCAAAACCAGATAAAACATCTCAAGTGGATAGTGTGTTAAAGAATGAAAAAAAAAAATGCATGCCACATATCTTTCTATTGTTGAATTCAGAGAAGACAGAGATGGGGGTGGGGGTGATTGGCAGCCCAATGAGGTGAAATCAGACTCTTCCTGTCATGTGGTGTGATGATGGTGTAATGGTGTGGATGACTTAAGGCTAATATATTGTCTATGTCAGGGGTCACCAACCTGGTGCCCGTGGGCACCAGGTCGCCCGCAAGGACCACATGAGTCGCCCGTGAGCCTTTTCTAAAAATAGCTGTTTCCTACCTTGTTAAATCATTGTTGATAATTATTGTGAGAAATCATTAACATCATCAGTGTTTTCAGATAGATCAGTGGTGTCAAACTCAGTGTCAAATCCGGCCCGATGTACAATTATATCCAGCCCGCGAGATGATTTTATACAGATCTATTATTATTGTTATTAATGTCCCGGCGATATGAAGTGCTGATAACACAAACTACAGATCCCATAATGCAGCGCTTCAGCTGCCTTACCGAACGCTGGACTACCTGGGAACATTCCAGCGTCAATCAAGTCAAGCTTCTGTTGATCTATTAAACCCTATTATAAAGTTATTGTGAAACATCGCCTCACAGTGGTGAAGAGAAAAGTTGATTCTGAAAACAGAGCGTTTCAAAACCGATGGGATTCTGAGTTTTTGTTTACTGACACTGGCACGTGTGTGTTATTTGTGGAGCGAATGTCGCTGTAATTAAGGAATTGAATCTAAGACGGAACTACGAGACAAAACATCAGGAGAAGCTGAAGAACCTAAATGCAGAGCAGAAGATACAGAAAGTAGAAGAGTTAAAGAAGAATCTGACATTTCAGCAGACGTGTTTCACCAGAGCAAAACCACAAAGTGAAGCTGGCTGGTGTGAAAAGAGAGGAGAAATCAGAGTCACATCAGCTGGTTATTTACTGAGGGAGAGTTTCTGAAGAGCTGCATGATGAAGCTGTGAGACGTCTGGTGTTTGACAGGGGATATTTTTATGGAGAGCAAAATATTTTAAGTTATTTGAAGTTTAAGATTATTTTTTATAAAATAGCATAAGAGCAGAGAAATCTGATTGTTTTGATTTGTTGTTATTTTAACGTTTACTTAAAAGCACAATTTTTATTTATTTGTTCAGGGTTTTTTCACAGCATGTTCATATTTCTAATTTGTATAATTTTGACAGGAGATATTTTTATGGAAAGCTATTTATTTAAAGTTTAAGCTTATTTATTCTGGAATAATATTCCTGTCTGCTTTTATTCATATTTATGTAAAAAAAAAACATTTAGTTTTTGTGTGTTCAATAAATGTTTATCCTGTTTGGCTCGCAACCTAGAGTGTGCTTTGAGTTTTGGCCCCCTGTGCAGTTAAGTTTGACTCCCCTGATGTAGATAAATATCATTAATTATTAATAATAACATATAATTAAAGGTAAATTGAGCAAATTTGTTATTTCAGAATTGTGTATCAAACTGGTAGCCCTTCACATTCGTCGGTACGCAAGAAGTAGCTCTCAGTGTCAAAAAGGTTGGTGACCCCTGGTCTATATTTTAATTGTCGTAAGTGTTAATTTGTTTCTTCTTAAATTTTGGTTTTGTTGTCTGAGTTGCTTTTTGGTTGATTTTATTTTTCAAATTTCCCTAACTTGGTGATTTATTGTTTCTTTTTTTCTGTGTGAATTGTGTGTTAATTTTTATTGTAATCTTTGGTTTATGTGTTTTTCTTTTTTCTCTCTTCTTCAGGAGCCGGTGAGGGTGTGGTGTGGAACAGGGAAGGCTAGCTGTAATCATTTAAGGGAATGTTTTACAGTGTTGTGCATTAACACTATTTTCTTGTTGTGAGTGTGTGGTGTCTAATTTGGTGTGAATTGGGTTGGTTTGGACAGCCTCTTGAGCTGCAGTCGTTCTGCCTTGTTGCAGTCGTTCTGCCGGCAAGTCTGGCCCAGAGAGGTATACATATTGCATACATATTGCATGTGTGTGTTTGTAGGGGAAAGTGTATTATTGATTTCTTATTTATTTATTTATTTATTTAATAAATTAGAACGTTTGTAAATATACCTATGACTCATCTTATTAAATGTTTTTTTCCCTCAACTAGTAAAACTTGAATGTGTCTCTATGGGGAGTATTTCCCTGGTGCTCCACCAGGGTGGCATAGTCAGATTAAATTAATTTAAGTCTTGGACTGGACTTCTTGTAGTTCCTAGAATAGCAAAGTTCCCTGAAGGCGGTAGAGCATTCTCACATTTAGCTCCTAAACTTTGAATTAGCCTTCCTGACTGTGTTCGGGGCTCAAACACACATGCTCAGTTTAAAAACTTATCTTTTTAACAAGGCCTACACAGAACCCATCACATATCATAACCTTGTGCTTCAGTACATCTGATCAAATGTACATTATCATCTTGTGATTGTTAATATTACGAACAGCAGCTACGCTAATTTCTCTCCACTGCTTCTCTTTCACTACCCATCCCGAGCCATTCCACATATGCTGTTTCTCTATCTTTGAACATTTAAAGGCTCTGGCATGGAGCAGTTGGTGTTGGCTCTATGATGATCTCAGATGAGCTATTTTGAGTTGCTCAGGAGCTCTTGGACCTACAACTTCAACTGACTGTGTAAGACTGTAGAAAGGACATTACTCATCACCCAATCGCACTTTTTATCACCCAAATTATGATGCATTCCCGTTTTGAGTCTCATTCCTCTCAAGGTTTCTGCCTCATACTATTTAGGGGAGATTTCCCTTGCTACAGTCACCCCAGGTTTGCTCATTGGGGATGAATACACATAATTCACTTATATTTACATTCTGCAAAGCTGTTTAAAACAATGTCCATTGTAAAAAGTGCAATAGAGACAAACTTGGAAAACATTTTTTTTATTTAAAAAGTTTACAGACATTACCAGTATTCTGTTTTATCATCAATATCATCAACAGGGGAAAAAAAATAATGAGAAAAAAAATCAATCTGAATTATTGTATTTTTGGCTGCAACATCAAAAAATTTAAAAAGTGAAGGGGATCTGAATACTTTCTGAATCTGTATGTGCTTAATTTATATGGGAAACTGAGAAATCTCTTTAAGAAAAACACACATAACTGTATAGCATTTATACCTGCAGTAAAATGAGCAAAATCATTATTAATTACTCATAATATTTACAAGATTTTACTACTCTCAAGAGTCCTAGTTTATGCTAGAGTTTTAGGTGATGCACATGGAATGTGTAAACAATCAGAGAAACAGGCTAGTCTAGCCTTTTGATTATTTTCTTCTGAGATGTTTGATCACTGCAGAGTGGGATTTCAGTCGAAATTCCATTAAACATCAAGACACTATGTCAAGACAGACAGACATTTAGTAATCTAAACTCATTTAGTGCATTTAATAACCATATTACATCAAAATACAAATACATTTGTGTTCAAAAATTCCCTCTGCAGTGGCTGAATTGAGTAGGTTATGGGAAACTATTTGTTTAACAAAACTTCTAATTATCCTTACACATTTATGTATTTATTAAAGCTTGCACAGTATCGTGATGTGGTTTTCTTGTCTCCAGAAAAGCTGCTTGAAATTTTCCACACACTAAATCCGTGTATTTATCGCCAGCTTTAAAAACTTGCTACACTGCCTACTCTACACAGCCACTGCAGAGGGACTTTTTGACCACACTGTATATAAATAAAAATCAATTTCAATTAACTTTAGTAAGTGCACTGTACGGTGTTTTCTTTATGTTTAAGTTTGAAATGATCCCGAACTTTGGAAACTTTCTGCCGTTTTCTTTGGCCTGTATCTTCTCCTCACCCCTCTCTATTTTCTCCCCGTTCCGCCACTTTTCATTCGGTAGCATCTTCCGTGTTCCCTTTCCAGAGCGCTCTAGAGTTTAGTCGGTGATGTGTCAGTAATAATGGACCATGGAAAATACAGTGGTTTGCGTAAAGTTAAATGGACTAAATGAAGATTAATTTTTGTAATCAAATTACTCGATGAAATGTTACAGCCCTAATATAAATATATACATTTGTTAAACACAGAAAAATACAGTATACTAGAATATACAAATAAATATAATGCATATAAAAGATATAAAAAATACAGCATAAGAATCAGATAAATATCAGAATCATGTATTAAATCAATCATTTTGAGATATTCATGTAATGTGACATTTCTGGCAACAGCAACATACCCAAATGTTTACAAAAAAGAACAATACAATTAAATATAGTAAAATATAATGAAACTTAAATATTATAATTATGTATTTTCTAAAGATTTCTAGAAATCAGTTATAAAAATCTAAACATTGTGGAACCAGTGTAAAACTTATTTGTACAATTACAACAAAAAAAGCTTATTTAGGTCTATTCTTTTCTATGTACATTTTGGATAGAGTAGCTGCCATGGACTTGGCAAGTTCTTCATCGTGTTTCTGTTGCACCTGTGTGTGCAGGCACCAGTCATTGTACTCTGGATTGGGCTGGTAGCTGTCCAGCAGCACATCATAATGGCCATTACTCAGCCAACTCAACCAGATAGCTGGTTTGGTCAAGTCCTCCTCACCCAAATAGTGTATCATGGTGGAGACAGTGGGACTTGTTAGACTACCTCCTGTGGTCAGGTAGATGTTCACATTCAGCATTTGACTCATGGCCAGTAGCTCAGGGTAACCAGCCCAAGCACCATCCTGTGCTGCATTGATTAAAAACTCACCCACATCACCTTCAATAATAGGACTGAACTCATCCAGGTGGTCAGCAATATGATGAACTGTGTGCTCTCTTAGGTCTCTGTGCATTGACTGCTCACCATATGCTGCTTTAGACACTGCACGGTAGAGGCAATTTCCATCTGGGATAATGTGAAAACGATACTTTTTGCTGTCCTGGAGGTATTTGTTCTGTTTCTCCACCTCAGACAGGTATTGGCTAATCTTCTCATTGAGGTCAGCCCTGCTAGCAGACTCCTGGAATAGATGCAGCTGCAGCAATGGGTCCTCCGGCACTTTATCTTCCACTGTACAATCATTTCTTGTTAACAAGTTCTGGAAATGTACTGAGTTGCTCTCAGTTATCTCATTGTTATCTTTAAAAGTGTCTGAATTTCTTCTTCTATGCTCAGGAAGGTCATTAAATAAATCGCCATCTGACTCCTCAATATTGTTCTCTATACACGGAGCTCTGTATACATTTGCAGCACGGGAAGTTGTGTGCAGATCCTTTATGATCTGAATAGGGACAAACTTCTCCACTCCATCCGCCCTTCTGATGACCATCTCCGCTGTGGACGTATAGAACACGGGCCTAATTGTGGCTTGGTAGCACGAGAATGCAGGCATTTTCGTATCTGTCCAGGTCTCTCCCACTGATGCTTCTGCGTTGGTTCCCTTGTCGGCGTTAAAGCTCGATGTGAACTCTGTGTTTCCGCCCCGCGCCGTTACTGTCACTGTAGATTTCCGCGAAGAGCCCGGATAGTGTGTGAGCGCGCTGCTGTACAGCTGCATTTTGCGCCTCTTCAATTTATACTACGCCTTAACGCACGATGACGACAGCTGCTATAAATACTTTACGTCATTCACAGTTAGAGTTGTGGAGCGTTTTTTTCGGGTCCTTGTCTTCCCGCCGTCATCGATGAACCGTTTCTCGCGTCAGTCACCGCTAAATTTAGAAGTAGTGAAAGAACCCGAGATCTTCCATTACGGAGAGCGAAAAGTAACACCAGGCCTAAAGTAGTCAAAAGCTGTGGAACGCAAAAAGGGCCATAAACGTTTACCTTTTTAGCACACGCCAGAAACGTCTTACCGAGTACACAAAAACTGTGATAAAATGCTGAAGAGTTGATTCTGAATAGTAAAAATTGTTAAAGAAGTTAATCGCAGTGTTCAGTCCTCAAACATCTATTGGTTAAATATCACTGGTAAACAGGACTTTTAATTGATGGTCATGACCAAAACGAACAAATGAGTCATTGGTTTATTTTGTATGTCTATGTCTCACGAGAGAGAGAGAGAGAGAGAGAGAGAGAGATAGATTACGCATGGAGCTTAAACCCGGTTTATGAATATGTTAATCACTGATAAATAATAAACCTGATGACTAAAAATTCCTTTTCACTGATCAAATTGTTCAAAAATACTTTGGACTGTGGACTGTTTTAAATGTGATTACAATTTTCACAGCTTTTTCAAGTCTCTGTATATAAATAATGTCTATATGACAAGGTACTATTTTCTGTGCATTTTGCCCTTTTTTGCACCAACCACAAGAGTATTCTCAAAACTAAACCGGTACACGAGGTACAAAAGATTAGACTCCCCTTTTCTATACAATAGGCCCACATATAAGTGTATGATGGTCAGATTTCTTAAACCCCACATAGAGTTTATATTGTAATATATCGAACAACACAATACATTTTTTATTTGTATTTTCTTAGGGCCATTTGCTCATGGCAGGCTGCTTGTCTTTGTCAAGTATGAATATCATCTCTTGTGTGTACCTGTAACAGGCGTTTTTTGTGGTTTATTTAATTGGCTGTACATCATGGTTTAATTTTTGGGAATGGAGCCCTCTAGACGTTCTGGCAACACACTTGTTGACAATGATTGAAATGAAATCTCAGCTGTGTGGTAACATGCTTAATTTGAGTTGACTGATGTCACACAGCTGCTATGTGAAGTTCAGAACACTGGTGCTATATTCAACCTTGAATCATCTGTCTGTTTTCATGTCTGCAGGCCTATTCACACATTAACAGACTTCCCACATATGCATACATATTTTAGAAAATGTTACCAAATGAAAGTTTTGAAAGTTCAACTTTGTCTTCCTGTCACAAGTACAACATATTATAAATAATATAGGTTACATCATAGGCACATATGTGCAACATCTTATTCCACATTTAATCTGCAATTTCAAACTTCACTAAAAGTTTCTGGGTTTTTTGAATTGTTGTCTTAAAAAAAAAACATTTCTCCTTAAACATTCAAAAAAACCTTGCAGACTGAACAGCTAGTATTGATGAACAATGTCAAGTAATGTCCATATAGTGTCTTCTGTCTGTGGCTAAACACCCACATTTTTACTTTTAAGTCTTGGAGAAATTATATCCCATAAAAGGATAAATCTGTGCGATCTGTTGGTTTTTCAGGACAAGACTTTCTCATTGGTTGAAGAAGAGTAGCGTCACTAACATACAGCTCTCTACTACAAGCCAGACATTCCGGCTTTGTGGCTATGTCCTGAAAATGCAGAGCCTTCATACGTTCTTCCAGCATAAACACTCATTCGCATGGAACCCCAAAAGGGTCACACATGCCATAAAAAAACATCTTGCACTTTCAACACCTGTGAAAGCGCCACAAATATACGACTGTCCAGGCCTTAAACCACAGTCACACTAAACTTTCAGCATTTTTCCAGATACCTGCTACAAAAGAGTGTGGCAGCCGGATCTGGCTGGGGTTCGGCAGTGAGATTGGCCCACACACCGCATGGAATTACACCCCTAGATTGGCCTTAATGCTGTTTGCTAAAGTCAACCAGAACCATTGCTGGAAGCAGACAAATCTCAGCTACACAATGCCCCCACAAGTCAGTCCTAACTGGCCCACAACAGTGCCAGAATGCACAGGTGTCAGAGCTTACCTCCACCTTTACCCCAAAACCTGTCCAGAGGCACCAGAAAACATTAAACCAGAAATTACACTATACATTGCATTTGCATAGTTTAATTATTTTATTATTAAACTATGCAAATTCAATGTATAGTGTTTTATTGATAGAAAGGGCAAAGAAATCTCAAGAGCAAATCAAAACAAAAGCAACAAATACATGGTCACAATAAAGCAAAAGTGCAATAAAATGGTAAATGTGTCATGCATAAAAAGAGAAACAAAGGAACAAAAGCTATTAAAGACAAATGAAAAAGTGATGTGCAAAAATAACACTAGAGTAAACCAAAACAAAAGTAAACAATACAAGAATAATAATAAAAACTATACAAACAAAGCAACAAATTAATTGTTTTAAAAATACAATAAAAATAATAAAAGAACAGTTTATATGTACAGATGTACCAAAAAACTTATGTTGCAAAAAATGTGAAACAGATTCACTCTCTTAAAAAAACTTAAACTGTTTCACTTACATTAACATCTTGCAACAGAGTTCTTCTTTTCCTGCCACCCTCACAGTGAAATGTGCAACCGTTTAATAGCCTTTTCTATCTCTAGATCAGTGCACAAACAGGATTTCATTTTGTAGCCTCTAGAATAAGAGCGAACAAATATAGAGTTAAGAAAATATAGAGTTATTGATCACACACACCATTTAATTGTAACAGTAATTACTTGTAAGTGATAACACTAGGTAACTATGCATAAAGGACACTGTTACCTATGACGTTTCATCTCGTTTCTAGACAGGATCTAACATCACTTTCCATGGAAGTAAAAGACCTTAAGTCTTCAACTGGAAACCGTTCTGTATCAAATGGTTAGCCTCTGTACTTTTAAAAACATTGTTTGCTTTAAAACCTTGCAGCATCCTTATTAATGTTCCTCTGCTGCTCCTTAAAATTTTCTTGTTTAGTTAAATATGGCGTGAAGAAATGCTGACACAAACACAGGAAATACAAGGTTTACTACACCACCCATGCTATGAAACGACCCCTACGCTAACAATGTATGATAGAAAACTAAAATAAATCTTATATCTTATGAATAGGTCATGGTTTGAAAGCTTAACAAATCCTATTAGACAGTGACTGTATTTGAATATATTGTGGCAAATTATTTTTTGGTGTGTGATAACCTCCTCATCAGTGTCATACCCATCCAGTTTGTTTAAAGAAAAGGTAGTAATTTATTGATTACTAATTTTGATGCGAGTGTGACATGTTCATGTGAAGATAATATGACCTTTTTTGCAGTTTAAAAAGAAATTAATTAATTAATTAATTTGGTAAACTGCACAATAATAGAAGGACCTGTTAAACAGGTCTGTGGTAAAGAGATAATTCACCCCAAAACGAAAATTCTGTCATTTACTTACTGTCCACTTGTTCCAAACCTTTATGTTTCTGCCAAATGCCATGAATGTAAATATTCCTTTTTTTCTGTTAGACACAAAAGAAGATATTTTGAAGACTACTGAAAACTGGTAGCTTTTGACCCCACTATTTTCTTCTACTATGGATATCATCGGCTACCGGTTTTTAACAGTTTTAAAAATAATTTTTTTTGTGTACAACAGAACCATAAAGGTTTGGAACCACTTTTTTTTTTTTGCAGAGGGGATTTAACATCGTAAATATAAATTGCTATTTCCAAGATGCATTGCAAACTAATTCTTTGTATCAGCAACGTTTATACATATTTACAAATGTGATTTATTTGTTTGTATCATATTTGATACATTGGGCGTTTAAAACAGTTTTTGTCCTAGTTCAGACAAAAGATAGACTTTACCCACAGTAGACATCTGAGAAGGGATTGCCCCAGCAGTGTTTGCATCTCTGTCAGGTTTCCCATTTTGGGAAATGTTCATTGCCATCCTTTCACATATCAGAAGGCTGGAGTTTGAACTTGTATGTTTCAACAATGAGTGGTCTGGGAAACATTACAAAACTTTTTCACATTTCCCACTAACAAAAGAAGACAGTGGGTTCACAGCTTTGTTGTCACACCATCTTACAATGATGATTGATGTCCTGGTTCAATCTATAATCCTTTGACCCTCTTCTCTTCTCTTCAGTCCATTTTCATTTATCATTTTGCAGTCTTTTTACCTGTTCATTCGGACTGTGCTGATGTAGTGGATTCCTTTTACTTTTAAGCGTTCATCTCCAGTCACACCATCTCCAGTCACACCATCAGATTTCTCTCTGTCTGGATTTTCTGCCTCTTGACAAATGTCAAAATCATAAAGAAAGCCACTTTGACCAGCACATCCCCACATCTTGAACCTGAATTTGTAAGGTTTTGCTGACATATAGACATGTACATAAGATTTCCTCTTGAATGGTACCATAATTTTATCAACTGCATGATAAGTAGGTATGCAAAGAAATGGATCTCATAGTTTTTGTAACCATGTCCTAAGTTTCCAAATTTTGTCTTTCTTGGTATCTCCAGACACACTGAAGTTGTCCTGAAAGTGAATCAGTGTCAGCAATTTAAGAAATTGATCATGAGACATCACATCACAAACTGCTGGATGCTTTGTCTCTATATCTTAATAGGCCCACACATTGGACTTCTGTACAAACGGCATGTGCATGTGCATACTCAGAACTTGCAAAATGTATTTTGCTGTTGTGTTTACTGACTTTCCCTGTTCTGCACACTGTACAAGTTTGTCTGCTCTGCAATTTTCTGCAGCATTTTACACACTCATCATGAATTCAACAGCTGGAGGTTCAAGTTTTCCTTTTTTCCACCTACATTATTTCCATTTCATTTTGCCTCTTGCTGTCTGATTTGTTATTTTGTCCTATGTTGTCCTGGGTCCTCTACTTCTGTGCTCATCTGATCTACACTTTCATCTGGCAGTGATAGGCCATCTTTGTCTGCACTGGTCTGTTGACACTGTCAGCTCGAAATATATATATATATAAATATTTTATTTACACTAGTGTGGATCAGTTAATAATTATTTTAAAATGACATGAAATTTTTTTATTAGATTAATAATAAAAACTTTTATTTGGCATTGTTTCAGGAACAATGAAGATTGCATAATGAAATGCAATACAGTGATTACTAAGCTATATTACTTTATATACCTGCTGTATCATATTGTATACACATATTTTTAACAAGATTTTAATATACCATTCTGTAATAAAAATATTAATTATTAGTTGCTTCAAAAAAGTACATATTCATATTAAAAGCTAGTAACAACATAAACTTTATTTTTTACCATAACTTGATGTCCCTGCAAAAAAACGAGCAAGTCAGTCCATATTTCCATACATTTCCTTATTGGAAATGACTGCCCAAGGCATGCCATTGACTGCAGAGCATCAATAAATCCAATAGGGGCAGAAGACAAGTCTCAGACTGTAAACAACAGGTTTTTAAGGACACTGAGTTATAAACAATATCAGTGCTGCTAGATCAGCATATTTCTTCACCCTCATAGAAAATAACAAGCATAATCCTAGATCCTAGATTTTATTCAGCACGGTAGCAGCATTAACAGAAAATAAAAGCAATGCACTAACATGCAAACCATCAATAGGTAGTAATGATTTCATGGACTTTTTTAATAATAAAGTTGAACACATCAGGCAAAAAATCCAGACAATTAATATAAATCCAAATATTAATAAGGACACATAATAATAATCCATAGTCTTCTCTACTCTCTCTCTCTCTCTCTCTCTCTCTCTCTCTCTCTCTCTCTCTCTCTCTCTTTCTCTCTCTCTCTCTCTCTCTCTCTCTCTCTCTCTCTCTCTTTCTCTCTCGGTCAAGTTAAACATGCTCCTAAGGTGCCAGTGACCACTGTTGCTGCCCCTCTTCCCTCCTCTGTTCTTTCCACTTCATCCAGGCCTGCCTCTGGATAGTGTTCTCTACGATTGGAGGCCACTCATTGCAGCTGGGAATGGTTTCTTGGAGATAAAGGAAAGGTTTGATATTGGCCTATAGATGGACAGCTGACAAGGGTCAAAGTCAGGTTTCTTAATTAGGTGGTTGATAACTGCCAGTTTAAAGGATTTAGGTACATAACCAGTGCTAATGTAAGAGTTTGTCAATTTTAAAACAGGTTCAATTACCTCTGGAATTATTTGTTTGAAGCAACTTTACTGCTAACCAGTAGAAAAACTGGAGAACCATATATTCTCTATTTTGTGAAACACTATGATGTATAGTTTAACTTGGTACAAGCATCCATTATTATGTGTTCAAGGGTTATCTCAACAGACAGACTAGAAATATTTTAGAGGTATCTGCAAACATTTCTGACAAAGTTTGTTAATCTCTATGGGCCACTTAACTGCACACCCAACATGCATTTACATTTACATTTAAAAGAGTTTTAGATTATAGACCTGTCTATTCATTTTAGTGCTTTTCTTTACAGAGGTTCAAAATAATTTTCTAATAACAACAGAAACATCAACAAAACATTTTAATTTTTAATTTTATTCAACTCATACCAATTACATTTGGTACATTACCCTCTGATCAACATCAGCATGTCACAGGAGTCTGGTCTATGCTCTTAAACTTTAACAAAGTGTTTCCCCATTTTGATGCTGCTACAAAAGCATCAAAAGCAACAAGCCTGAAAAGCAAAAGCTAATAGCTTTCACAATGACATATCAACATTCTTCTATTACTTATGGCTATCCAGCAGCATCACCGTCTCCATTACTACGTTACTATTCCACTTGCAATATTTTTTATAAAAAAGATTTTACAAATATAATGTAACTTTGCAACATTTGCAAATATTATTTTCACATTTTCAAAGTGCCATTGAGATATCATTGCATGGTACAGTTTGTACTTAATACTTACTAATCTGAAGCTTGAAACACTGCATTTGAGTGATTTTCCCAAACTGGGGTCGAAAAGGTTGTAATAATGTACTCCCAAAACTCACATATCAAAGTCAAAAAAGAGAGAGAAAACAAAAGACATCAACCCTTTTACAAAGAAATTACACAATAAAGTTAAGGTAAAAAAAAAAAAAAAAAAAGAAATGTAAAAAAAAGAAATTAAAACATACAGTAATTGATTGATTGAATTGAGTGATTATCTCAAAATAGAGTCGAAAATGCAACAATGTGGAATTACTTCGACAAGATCTTTGAAACAGTAAAAATAGATAATAGATTTTTTTTTATGAAGTTACAACTTAATTACAGTTGTTACATTTAGAGAACATTCATATGTTTGTCTGAGAGTCAGCATATTAGCAAAAATGTACGTCAAGATGACAAAGCTGTTTAAAAAAACAAAGATCTGTAAGACATGATGCACATAGTAAATCGACAGTTCATCTTATAAAGATAAAAATTACTCTAAATATAATTATAATATTGAATATTATTAATTAAGATATTTATTAAATCAAGACCAACTCATATTCCTAAAAATTGTTGATGTTTAATTGTAAATCATTTATAAATATAAAAAAAAAAATCTGTTAGATTTTTATCATGCCCAAACAAAAAATTAATTCTTGGAGGGGTTTCCCATGTGATCTACGATGCCTGTGGTGTGTTTTCTAATCAGAGCAGCACACAGAATGGTGCATATGTTCTTCAGTTCTTGCAGATAACAATGTACATATACACAGGAAAAACCTGAGCTAAAACTGTTACTAATTGGGCAAGAAGACAAAGTAACCAGAGCCCAGACATATACCTTACATACTCACATCATAAAGATCCTATAGACACTGAAAAGACAACATAGGAATGTGTGCCCATCTCAATACTAACAATGGCCACTTTAAATCATTTATGATTCAGCGCCTCACACCATAACATAGGATGTTTTTCATGGGAACAAGATCAGTGATATAAACTGCAAATAAAAAATATTAATTTAAAGATTTATTTAAATAAAAAATAAAAACAACAAATTTCATTACATTTTGTACCTACATGCCTAAAATACGTATATATATATATATATATATATATATATATATATATATATATATATATATATATATATATATATATATATAGTATATAAAATACTTATATATATATAGTAAATACTATATATATAGTATTATATATATAGTATTATATATATATATATATATATATATATATATATATATATATATATATATATATATATATATATATATATATATATATATATACATATATGCCTATAAATGGTCTTACAATCATCATTAAACATGGCAACATACAAAGTAAAATTCCATCAATTCAACATACAATATAACAATCAATACTAAAACAAGGTATTTTTTAACACTTCACACAAAAAACTTTTCTCAGCATTTATATCATGTTCTCCAAGACATTGAGAGGCTTCAGTGA
The DNA here is from genome assembly GCA_039877035.1 of Silurus lanzhouensis. Classification (NCBI taxonomy): domain Eukaryota; kingdom Metazoa; phylum Chordata; class Actinopteri; order Siluriformes; family Siluridae; genus Silurus; species Silurus lanzhouensis. Next base: position 70,323 of record JBCEWE010000436.1, read on the forward strand.
TGTTTTTCAGTGCTTATTCAATAATATGTCTATTAGCATTATTATCAGGTATACATAACAGTTTCCCTCTCTGAATAAGTTGTTCAAAGAAAATAAGGAAAATGAGAAGTGTAATAACAACTGTGCACATATTGTTATGAAATGTATAACTAGAGGGTATCAGGGTAAGCTAAACAAAACAGTCAAATAAGTTAGATCTTCACTCCAGAGGTGGCCCCCTTTTTACAGTATGTAAAGAAAGATTCTTTCTGTTGGCTCTTTCAGGCCTGAGTACTCACTTAGGTAGGCTTCTTAGGCTAATAGACCAATTAGGGCACAGGTTAAGGGTGTGCTGTTTTGATTCTGCTTGTGTGAATCCACTGTGCCTGATAATCAGTCAGAACTCTTGTTCTGTTGATGGCTAGAACAGTCACTGGACCCAGATATCTCAGCTCATCTTTGGCTTTGGTATAGTTCAGGCTTTGTATCAGGACCTGCTAATTAGGCACAAAAGGATGTGTTGGCTTATCTGTGGGCAGAGGAAGAGTTAGTGAGACATCACCACTGATTTGATAATTTTTTTAATCAGGGCAGAAACGTAGTCATCCACCATCACTTCCAGGTTACCTAAGGAAGAAACACAAGTGGGATCGAAAAAGGCCTTAAACATTAAACTTTTAAAACATTTATTTATTTGTTGACGATTTATTTTTTTATTTGTCCATACCATCTCAATTGTGCCTCTCTCACCATATCACCAAAACAACCTACATGCGCTGTCCCTCTAGTAAACTTGTTTTTGTTGAAGTCACGTTCAATACAGGTTTGGTACAACAGGAATAGGAAGAATGGGCCAAAATCTCACCTGGGCAATGCGTGCAACTAGTTTCTTCATACAGGTGGTGTCTTGAAGCTGGCATTACCAACAAAGGCTTTTGTACAAAGTAATAAATACATTTTAGTAAGCATGTTCAATACTTTTTCACTGTGTAATTTCACATTATTGATTTTTTTTTTCGACGTTTAAGGTTTGATTTCTTTGTATGTTTGGGTTGCATGGGTTGTTACCAGCATCTGATAAATATTTAATGTCAATATAACCTTTAGAAATATTTTTTCTGGGAAAAATGGTGAAGTGTTCAATACTTATTTTACTTCATGACAACTAAACTCCCCAAGGATTTGATAATAAGAATGGTTGCTCTCCATAAAGATGGCCTAGGGCAGGGGTGGGCAATTAAATCAATGCATTGTAATTCAAAGAATAAATCAACTACAAAAGTTTTTTATTTATTATTATAAATTATTGTTATTTATTTGTTACCATTCATTGTATTGACAGTCAGACAGCGGTCAATTATTATTAGCAACGGTCTGTTATACGAAAATAATTGACTGCCGAACCATTCAAGTGACTGGAACGTTCTAATCTACAGCATTAAGAAGAGCCGTGTAATAAATAATATCATATTATAATAATAATTATTTTCGGGATCCACAGGGAATGTTTTAAATATCAACCGGTCGATCCACTGGCGACCACTGATCTAAGGCAATGAATTACATAATTTTTTGTTATGCCTTTTGCCTTGGCACCATCACTGGAAAACTTTCTTGCCTTTTCAAAAACGTCCTCTACAGACGGAGTGCGCATGCTCGTATTAACTACTTTTCTGCGCCGCATTCTTCTCATATTTAGAATACAATCGGGATGTTTGGATTTCAGGTGATAAATTAATCCCGATTAGGAGAAACTCTTTGCAGATACACCCTCTCTTGAAATTTCAGCATTGCATGTTTTGCAAACGATATCCGCACACCGCAGACATGTTGGCTCTTATCCAGATAACTGTGTGCTGGCTGCGCTTTTTTATTGCATCATTACAATTGTGTTTCTGCCTTGTTGTTTCGGTGATTTAGGTATGTCGGACGAAAATTTCCGGTGGCCGATTTTTCAGTGCATCCCCGTAATTAATGATTGGCCTCACGCGTAGTTTGCCCAGGTCTGGCCTAGGGTATAAGAAGATTGTTAACACCCTGAAACTGAGTTACAGTACAGTGGCTAGGGTCATACAGAGGTTTTTTGGGTTCAACTCAGAACAGGCCACACAAGGGTCGACCAAAGAAATTAAATCCTCATGTTGTGTGTCAGGTGCACACAAGTAGATAAAAAAAATAGACGCATGACTGGTGCCACATTGCTTTAGAGGTTGCAGAAGCGAAAGTTCCGCTTGTCAGTGCTCAGACCATACGCCGCATACTGCAACAATTTGGATTGCATGACCGTCGTCCCAGAAGGAAGTCTCTTTTGAAGCTTTCTTACAAGAAAGCCCACAAACAGTTTGCTGCAAAAAAAACCTGTCCAAGAGCATGAATTACTGAAACCATGTCCTGTGGTCTGATGAGAATAAGATAAACTTGTTTGGCTCAGATGGTGTCCAGCATGTGTGGCAATGCCCTGGTTAGGAGTACTATATTTTTCTTATAAGCCGCTACTTTTTCCCCACGTTTTGAACCCCGTGGCTTAAACACGACACGACGATGACAAAAGATAAACTCCCCAGAGAAATACAGTGGTACCTTGACATACGAGTTTAATTCGTTCCGTGGACGAGCTCGTTTCTAAATTTGCTCACACATTAAAGCAGTTTTTCATATTGAAAATACTTAAAATGGCATTAATCCGTTCAAACCCTCAAAATGACACCCCGATTTTATGTTTCATGTTATTAAATTGGAAAATACATTTCTAAATAACAAATCTTGTAAAAAAAAAAACTTAATAGGAAGAGTATGTAAAGATAGAATTTTTTTCAGTTTTATTCAGTGTATTCAGTGTTAGTTTCAGTGTAGACACTGTGGCTTATTTATGTTAAAAATAAAAATCTTTGTCAAATTCAGTGAGGATGAGTGCTCATCAACTAAAGCTTAACCACAGCAAAACCGAACTGCTGGTCCCAAGGGGATTCATCTCCAGGTTAGGATCTCAAAATAACTCTTCATAACTCTCTGCTCTCCTCTTTAGCCACTGCTCACAACCTTGGGGTAACTATGGGCAATCAACTGTGCTTCTCCTCACATGTTGCTAATGTGGTTCGTTCTTGTTGGTTCCTTCTCTAAAACATCAAATGGTTTCGACTATTTCTGTCCACACTGGACAGGCTGCTCAGGTGCTTGTTCAGTCTCCTGTCATTTCGACACTGGACTACTGCAACTCTCTGCTGGCAGGTCTTCCTCCGAACGCTATTTGTCCAATGGAAATGATCCAAAACACAGCTGTGTGACTTGTGTTCAACCTGCCCACTGTTCTCCCACTCTACCCCACTGCTTCGCTCTCTTCACAGGCTTTCTTTAGCTACATGCATCAGATTCAAAACACTGATAGTTACCTACAAAGCCAAAAAACGGACCCACACCCTATTACCTTTAGAGACCTCATCACTCCTCACACTGAACCACGCTGCCTGAGGTCCTCTAGCACTGCTCGACTGGTACCACCTCTCAGGGTAAAAGGTAAGTATACTTCAAGGCTCTTCTCCGTTCTGGCAAGAAGGTGGTGGGATAACTTCCCCTAGAAGTCTGAACAGTGGAGTCTGTGTCTATCTACCTTCCTATTCCTAAAACATTCAAACTAACACTTTCTAGGTTTGCTTTGTTTAAAAAACAATCCTCTCAACAGAGTTGTAGGCTGATTTATATTAAGATTTTAATCAAGAGTACCAGTGTAGATTTATTCATTGATTGAGACTCAAAGCACTTTTGTATTTCACTCTGGACAATGGTGTCTGCTAAATGCCAAATGTAAATGTAAATGAGTAACAAGAATATTGTCTCTTGCCTACAGTCAAGCATGGTGATAGAAGCATCATAGTCTGGGGCTGCATGAGTGCTGCTGGTACTGGGGAGCTGCGGTTTATTGGGGGGAAACATGGATTTCATGTTTTATGTTACATGAAACATGGATCTCACCCTCTGTATGGAAGAGTTTAATCTCTGAGCAGCCCCTTAAGTGATAGGCTGTTACATGACCATAATTATATTCCCTGCTCACATCTATGAGTACTGCACAGAACTGTCAGTCATCACATTATCTGTATATGTTGCACACACTATTGCTTCTATATACTATTGCTTCTATATACTGTACAAAGTTTTATAGTAAACTCTCTCATCATACCTGGCACACAATACTGTCATTTGCACTACCATGCACTCCCACACTTTATGTACATTACTGGTCTGTATCCCTATTTATTACCCACACTGTCTATACTGTCTCATATTGTCTGTATTGTCTGTATTGTCTTGTATAGTCTGCTTTTGTCTTGTCGTGTCTGTTTTGTCTTGTATAGGTTTTTATTTATGTCTGTACTTTTAAGAGTAACAAACAGCTGGAACCAAATTCCTTGTGTGTGTCAACACACTTGGCCAATAAACCTGATTCTGATTCTGATTATGATCCTAAGTGTCTGAAGGAGAGATATATAAGGTCTTTTCTTCCTATTGCTATTAGACTTTTACAATCAAAGCTGCTCCCAGTGAATCATTCTCCATAATGCACACTGTTAATAATGTTTTTTAAACTGTGCAATAGCAATGAAGTTTTTGTGCAACAACTGTGTAATAATACAATTATATAAATTATAATTTATTATAATTATAATACAACACAAAAACTAGTATTAACTAGTGCAAATGTATTATTTGATAGTGTAACTATTATATTGTTTGTTGCTTTTCTTTTGTATTTATATACTGTACTGTCTATATTTGTGCTATGTCTCTGCTTTATATTTTACCATTTTATTTTTTGCTGTTGTAACATGGAAATTTCACCACTGTGGGACGAATAAAGGTATATCTTATCTTATCTTATCTTAGTTAAAGGTGCAGGTCTGGAGGGATCCAGATCTGATCCAGATCCAGATAATGAGTGTTTGGTGAACTGGGATATTTGTATGCTGTCATCCCCTCACTCTCACACGTTCACTCAGGTTTGTTGATGGTGGTGTGGTGGCGTCTCTTATCCCAGAAATCCCTCATGTTTGTGTTACCTTCTGGCTCCTTTTTAGTTATGCTGCCATCACGAGTCTTGCCGAAGTCGCCAACTGCACAGTGTCTTTAACTTTTATACAACAATAAGGATACTTTATAATCCATATCTTTCTCTCCCTGTCACCCCTCATCTCTCTCTCTCTCTCTCTCTCTCTCTCTCTCTCTCTCTCTCTCTCTCTCTCTCTCTCAGTCGAGTTAAACATGCTCCTGAGGTTCCAGTGACTATTGTTCCTGCCCCTCTCCTGGCTTCAGAGCTGCCCACTTCATCACAGCCTGCGTCTGGATGGTGTTCTCTTCGATTGGAGGCCACTCTGTGCAGCTAGGGATGTTTCACCTCTACGGCCGGAAGATCCAGGAGTATCACAGGAGCTTTGAGGATGGATTTGGCCTGTACTTGTAATGTCAACAGTCTGCTACACTGACTTACATATAAAGAACATTCTTATTTATTCTTTCTTACCACATTATCTGTGTAGAGCTGCTTTGAGACAGTGTCCATTGTTAAAAGCACTATACAAATATTGAATTGAATTGAGTTTCTAGCGTCCAGCAGCACTGTGATGTCATTATGGAGGAGTAGAGAGGGTGCTCACACAAAATACTGACACAGTTTTAACATGTTCACTTAGGGTGTACTTACTTTTGTTGCAAGTTATTTAGACAATAATAACTATAAGTTGAGTTATTTTTAGAGGAAAGTAAATCTGTACTGCACTACAAGCTGCACATTGTCTACACTAAATATAGTTTCATTATCAGTATAGTCTCTTTTCAGAATCAGAATCAAAATGAGAAACTGTATTGTCTGCCAGACAGCAAAAGTTAAAAAAGCATGTGGCTTGGATATGAGGCATCTAGAGTGATTTTCGGAGCCCTTTTTCTCACTCTAGATGTGTACAGTTTCTGTAGAGTGGGCAGGGGAGCACCAATAATCCTTTCAGACATTCTAACTAGACGGTTAATGAAGTGCATATGACAGAATCGATGATGGCTGAGTAGAACTGTTTGAGCAGCTCCTGTGGCAGGTTGAACTTCCTCAGCTGACGAAGGAAATACATCCTCTGTTTGGCCTTTCTAACAATGGAGTCGATGTGATTGACCCACTTCAGGCCCTGAGAGATGGTGGTGCCCAGGAACCTGAATGACTCCACTGCTGCCACAGTGCTGTTCATGATGATGAGTGTGGCGGAGTGCAGCTGGTTTATCCTGAAATCCACAATCATCTCCACTGTTTTGAGCGTGTTAAGCTTCAGGTTGTTATGACTGCACCATACAGCCAGCTGCTGAACCTTGCTTCTGCATGCAGACTCATCAATGTCATCAATAATGCTGATAACTGTTGTGTCTTCTGCAAACTTCAGGAGATTGACAGAGAAGTTTGTAGCGGTGCAGTCATTGGTGTACAGGGAGAAGAGCAATGGGGGCACCAGTGCTTATGGTCAAAAAGAAGATCAGGGAAGGAGAAGCAATGTACATGCAATGCCAATGTACATTGCAATGTAGCAATGTACAGGGAGAAGAACAATGGGGGCACCAGTGCTTATGGTCAAAAAATTAACCCAGGCAACAGCTCTGGTGGACATTCTTGCAGTCAGCATGCCAATTGCACGCTTCCTCAAAACTTGCGAAATCTGTGTCAGTGTGCTTGTTGATAAAACTGCAAACTCCAAAGGCGTTTCAGAGAATTTGGCAGTACATCCAACTGGCATCACATCCACAGACCATGTGTAACCACACCAGCCCAGGACCTCCACTTCCAGAATCTTACCTCCAAGATTGTCTGAGACCAGCCACCTGGACAGCTGCTGCAACAATTCGTTTGCATAACCAAATAATTTCTGCTCAAACTGTCAGAAAGCGTCTCAGGAAAGCTAATCTGCATGCTCGTCGTCCTCATCGGGGTCTTAACCTGATTGCAGTCTGTTGTCGTAACCGACTTAAGTGGGCAAATGCTCACATTCGATGGCATTCGGCACATTAGAGAGGTGTTCTCTTCATGGATGAATCCCGGTTTTAACATGGCAAAATGCGTGAGGCAAATGGTGGTCACACCAGATACTGACTGGTTTTCGTCATTTGATGTTGTGGAAACGATGATACTGAGCAACTCCTAAAATAGCTCAACATCTGAGATCATCATAGATCCAACACCAACTCCTCAATGGCAGAGCCTTTAAACATTTAAAGAGGTCCAATATTAAAACTCTACATGAAATGGGTTCCAAATGGCACTGGTACGTCTCTACATGGTTCAACCTCAGGATGCCTCAAGATGGGAATAGAATAAGAAGCAATGGAGAGGAATTAGCATAGCTGCTGTTCATAATATTTACAAGCACAAGTTCAGATAAGGTAATGCTTAGGACAATGTGCATTTGATCAGACTGAAGCACAAAGTTATGATACATGATGTGTTCTGTGTAGGACTCGCTAAAAAGATATGTTTTTAATCTGCGGTTAAACTGGAAAAGTGTTTCCGAGCCCGGAACACTGTCAAAAAAACTATTCCAAAGTTTAGGAGCTAAATTACCGCCTTAAGTGGACTTTGCTGTTCTAGGAACTATTAGAAGGCCAGAGTTTTAAGATCTCAAAGAGCGTTATGGATTGTAGCGTGTTAGAAGACTGGATAGATACATGATACATGAGCTAAACCATTTAGTGTTTTGTAAGTAAGTAGCAATAGTTTGCAGTTGATTTTAAACTTAAGGTAGCCAGTGTAGGGTTGATAAGTTTGGGTTATATGGTCATATTTTCTCGACTTTGTGAAAACATGGCTGCTGCACTCTGAAATAACTGTAACTTGTTTATTAATGATGCAGGACAACCACCTAAAAATACATTACAATAGTCCAATCTAGAGGTCATGAACTCATAGATGAGCTTCTCTGCATCAGATATAGATAATGTTTTTTTTAGCTCAGCAATATTCTAAGGTGGAAGAAGGCTGTTTTTGTAACATGGTTGATATGATTTTTAAAAGACAAGTTGCTGTCTAAAATAACTCCCTGGTCTTTTACTGTTGAACTAGTAGTTACAGGAACATCAATCTAAATGCAGGTTAAAAAGCTGGAGCTTTTGTGTACTGGCTTTTGGGCCGATCTTAGCGACTTTCCCCCCAGGGTCATAACATATCCTTTCATTAACACATTTATATAACATTATTGATCAAGCATCTTTTTTGGGGGTTACATTGAGTAGTCGTTTGCATTCTTTGATATTTATTGTGCATGAATGAATATGAAAGTAAACCTTCACCATTATGGGAGCAGTCGTTTTTCAAAATTAAAACAATAAATCGACAATAAATGTAGTCAAGAGAATGATTAAGGCACAATTTTCGTTAGTGGTTACCGAGATTTGCTGCACGTGTTGTCATTGTCGCTATTTGTCCTGTTCGAACAGTCTGACAGTGCGGATGATCATTCCGGACCTCTAGATGCCCATATGTGAGTGATCCAGCAGGTAATGCATGAGGACTCCCGTGGTGTTATTCCCAACACTCTGCTGTGGCTCCTCTATTTATTTATGACCTTTTTGTTAAATTGTGCTGTTTTTTTGTTGAGATTTGAAAGCGTGCTGGAAAGTGCGGTGTGAATAAGTGCCTTAGCTGCTATAATTCTTCCTCCATACCCTCCAAAGGTACAAATCATTCAACATGACACTGACACACACACACACACACACACACACACACACACACACACACACACACACACACACACACACACACACACACACACACACACACATACTGCACGAGTAATTCTGGACTGAGGTCGAAGAGATAGATTTGAGCTTGTGCAAAGGGACTTTCCAGCAAGTGTACAGTATGTGTGAAGGTGAGTGAGATTTATACTCTTATTGTTGTTATTTTTCTGATTTGTTTGCAGGGTCTGTACCCAAGCTATGGCAAATTAAAAATGCAATACTTGTCATGACAAAGCAACTTTTAAATGCTGAATCTTTCAATCTTGAACTCAGCATCAGTCCTGTGTCTTACTTCTCAAGCAGAAAATAGTTGCATAAGTTCCTTTTTTTCATTGAAATATGGATTATATTTGATATATAAGCGGTCGAATGGCAGACAGGGCAAGTTATTTACACTATTTACACTGCTCAGTTTTCTCCTCCAATTCATTACAAACACACTGAAATATTTGCCTGTTATTTTCAACAGTTTTCTAGACAGAGGTTGCTGTGCTGTCTTTACCATTTTTCCATTTGCCACTCCACAAGATTTGCTTCAGGCCTTGGGACACTTCCAAAATAAAAGTACAGACAGTATAGAATAAAAGTCAAATCTTTTTTTATCTAAACTCAAAGTTGTTGGAACTGACTGTGTTAATTTGTTTGAAATTCAACACAAGGTAATTAGTACTCTTTTAAATACACAACAAAATGTATTTAATTACATTGGAATTTAGCAGTGCTATTTTGTTATAAGTGTGAAGGATGAACATGTCTTGTGAAATGCCTGGCTGAGCGAAATATTTTATGATAATTGAAATATGTTTGAACTATGTTTTATGTCTGGTCACATTCTTCCAGCTGTTTCTGAAACATCTGTTCAGAGAAAAACCTCATTCAGCATGTTTAAACGACCATGATAAAAGTGTGTGTATATAGTAGCCCATTGTTCCCACATGTTCATATCTCTGTGCTTGTAGTGTAGCTATATATATGTATATATATGTGTGTGTATATATATATATATATATATATATATATATATATATATATATATATATATATATATATATATATATATAGCTACACTACAAGCACAGAGATATGAACATGTGGGAACAATGGGCTACTGAGGAATGATCACTATTTATTCATAAATATAATAAAAAATAAATACAGGTCATTTAGAGGTGTCGTTATATAAATGATCTAATAACGATCTAACATGCCAAAAACTTCCCAAGCTTAATTGTAGTGATCATTAAAACATTAATGATTTTATTTTGTTACACAACACAGCAGAATTACCATCCAACTATTGCCCCAGATATCTAAATATCTAATATCCCTTTTTAATAAGATTATATCCAGGGTAGATTTGGCTCAATTAATATACAAACATGATACTTGTCAGCAAGCTAACAGGCTCGATTCAAAAATGGAAAAAATATGCGTTGGTGTACAAATGCATAAACATTCACTGAAAGCCACAACAATGAGCAAAAATGTACTCGTTTACTGCTGCTGCTTTTAGATTTAGTGTTTGTTCGCACAGTTTTAACTGAATCCATCACTATGTCACGAGCGATCTGATTGGGCAACCTGATGCTCACGAGACACAACAGAACAGATTCAGTGCGACTGTCCTGAAGTTAAACAGTTTACACAATAGCACTTCATTAAACTATACTATTTTTAAATGATGGGGATTCTACAGTTTCTGCTTATCCTGCTGATGTTTTACTTTCATCTGTGATTGCAGAGTGTTTTATTTTTCTGCTGTCAGTTGAACTATACTCTGTGCTATTTCGCTAGAGGCTGTGTTATCTTGCCGTCATGCGAAACAGTAATTTTAGCAGCCCAACTAATGGATAACGGTAACGATAACGATAGTTGACAATGAATTGCATTATAGATTATTATTGATTTAAACGATTAGTTGTTGCAGCCCTAGTTAAATATATAACACCCATACTGATCTCTGTATTATTATTAGATAGTTTTAAGAAGCATGCAATGTACAATTATGGTCACTTCGCGATTGATTTGCAATTGCTGTGCTGCTTAGTACTATGAAAAAATATTTACACACAACTTTGCAAAATGGTTAATAATTAAGGGGTGAACATTTTGCTTAAATGGCTGTTGAAAAAGACAAAGTTTGCATTCTATAACTTCAGTGCTTTATTTTCTAATCAGAAACTCAAATAGCTGCAGATTGAGTTAGGAGTTTTCTGAAAAGTTATTTTTGAATCTACGTGTTTACCTTTTCTACATTCAGCTCTCAATAGAAGGAAGCAGGAAAAAGCTTGAGGAAACACAAACAATGGGAACACTCTAGGATACATTACAGTATGTTCTTGATCTGTTTCTCATGCACTGCTTAAGAGTTTAAACTAGTTTCCCTCCTTTGTGAACTTTTTAAACAACGACTCATTTTAGGTCTTCGCTCTGACACTCTTGGAAATACATTTTCATATAGCAGTTATTATATAATAAATGATAATTATAACAATATGTTTCTGTGAATACAGGGAGCAAGGATAGAATATATACCATGAACATGGTATATAGATGGTATATATATATATATAGATGCACATACTTTTGGCTGACATTTGATGATATATGATATTTGTATGTTATTTACCTAATTGGTAAAAAGATATTCAGCTGCTTATCTGCTAAATATCTGCATATTCAGTCCAGCCTTTTTTTTATCATTATTTTTATATGTTGTAACTACTATGAATTATTCAGGACCTACGATCAGTGTAAAAATTGAATCCGTCAGCAAGAGTTAGATAGAAACTGCTCGAATAAACAATTCTTTAGAAAGTTTATTAACAATATAAAGTAAGCGGTTTCTTGGTGGTCTAGTGGTTAGGATGCGGAGCTCTCACCACTGCGGCCCGGGTTCGATCCCCGGTCAGAGAACCAACCCCAACCGGCACAAGCCTTAGTGCCGGTCCCAAGCCTGGATAAATTCAATTCAATTCATTTTTATTTGTATAGTGCTTTTAACAATGAACATTGTCTCAAAGCAGCTTTACACAGATAATGTGGTGATTAAAAGTAAATATGTTCTTTGTAAGTAAGTTTGTCCCTGATGAGCAACTTGGGGAGGGTTGCGTTAGGAAGAGCATCCAGCGTAAAAACATGTGCCAAATCAAACATGCGGATGGAGAAGCCGAAAGAAAGTTTATTAACAATATAAAGTAAATATCACATACTTCACTTATGTAATGCTGCAGTGAAAATAACTGAACAGTATAGAATTGTAGTTAATGATAATAACTATTTTGTAACATTAAGATTCAAACCTTTGGTTTAGAAAGCATTTCAGACAGGTCATGTTCAGATAAGCAGCTGAAGTAGCCCATTAGCTTGTTCTAAAAAAAACTGAAAGTGGATTCAGGCAAAGTGTGTACTAATCCAGACAGTAAATTGAAACAGAGTAAAAAAACAAAAAACCCCAAAGTCATACACTATATGTACACAATTTTGTTGAACCCTGAATCTTTGTCGAAGATTCATATGTGCTTTTCGAACATCCTATTCCATATGTAGTCCTCATTTGCTGTTATAATAACCTCCATGTATCTGGGAAGAGAGGTCATTAGTAAAGCCGGATACTAATGTAGGGGATTAATGTAGAATCCCCCAAGGTATTCATTAGGGTTGAGGTCAGAGCTCTATAGTAGGCCATTCAAGATCTTCCACTCCAACCAAGTAAACTATATCTTAATGGAGCTGTTTTTTTGCGCAGGGGCTTTGTCTATCTAAAACTTGTTTGAGTCTCCTAGATTAAGTAAAGGGAAAATTTAATGCAACCACATCCAAAGACATCCTATAAAATTGTGTACCTCCAACATTGTTCTATGAACAAGAACTATGTATGTTCGGATGTCACAATACTGCAAATATTTTGGTTAAAACGGCAGATTTTAAACATAATCATATCTAAATAGTTTATCATTTTATTGTTTAAATGGTTAATTCAAAATACAATCCATTTAGATTTTAATTTACAGAATGGTTAAGTTAATTGCATATTATTTAGTAATCTCCATAATTGGTTAATGAAAGAGGAAGGTTCAGTAAGGCAGGAGAAGAATGAGGATAACAGAGAGTAGAAACACTCACCTCTGGTAGTCAGGTGATGAGATTTGAAATTATTGATAAACATTCTGTAAGGAGGAATGGTTTCATCATTCTTGCCTTGTATTTTCCAACCTTATCATTATAGAAGACTCACAGCTGGTAGAAGATGTATTGATTAATAGGTGTCAATAATTGTAGCACATATATTTAACAAATATTGTATTTTTAAAAACTGTGGTGTATTTGCAATTGTTTGACATTCAAAGGATAAGTATTTTTGAAATAAAAAAATCTAATGACTAAACAATAAAGACAAATTTTCACAGCTCACATTTACCCAGGGTGCCAAAATTAGTGTGACTATGTACTGTATATATGAGCAAAAATCACAAAACTCCCAAAAATCTTATACTGGAACATCTTGACTAGAAGGCTTAAGGTGAAAATGATACAAAGTATTATACAATTATAAAATAACAAATACATGTAATATAAATTATATTCCAGTAAACTGATCTGCGTCTGTCTTTTTCACAGTGCAAGAATTGCCAGACCTTTTAGAAGCACACTTGTTCACAAATGATAGGGGGCCAAAGAAGTGGTAAAATGAGTGGGGAGTGTAATAGAGTGAGCTTCTCTAACACCTGTTGGTAAGGGGCTCTTCATTTTATGTTAGCAGACGCTGGGAACACATATGCCAGTTTGTGTTGAAACTAAGAGGGTTATTTTTAATACTCTTGAGTCATAGTCTGAAAAAACAGTTTTGCTTATAATGTGATAGAAACTGAATATCTTACTTGTAATTATGATCAAACTTTTACTTTCTTCTTCACCATCACCAAAACTGTCTTGAAATGGAAATACCAAGAAAAAGAGTGGAAGTATTGAAGAGCAGAAGTAACTCCACTGATGTAGGTAATGACTGCTAAAACAAGAAGCTTATGTTTTATCCACAAGCTGTTTATTTCATGGCATCTATTTTTCAATGGTTCACTTGTTCAGCTGTCTAGAACTAGTGTGTGTTGTCTATAAATAGCACTAGGAACATGTTTGCTGTGCTATGACACTGAAAGGCTTGTCAAACACATTAACACTAGAAATACTGCTTGCAATAAAAATTTAAATAAATAGTATTACATGATTGCATAAATAGAGTAAAATGTGCTATATTTGAATATTGTTATTAATACTCTTCCTGGGTTTAAAATGCTTGGTTGGTATTGTGTTGGATTTGAAATGCATAGGAATGTGGTGTGTCAAATAGAATTTAACAAAACAAATTAATTTTCATCTGTTTTTGTACTTTATGAGCAATTTGATGCAATGTAAAATATTTCAATTAAAGCATTCGTATAATACATTATAAGCAAGCATTTCTTTCTCTACAATCCCTTTCAGGGATATTTACTAATTAATTTCATTCTTCATGCAAGTATAACCCTCAGCTTCAGACTGAAATTCATTTGACATTAACTTAGCTACTTTTGCCAAAGAGGGTTGAGAATGCCTGTGAAGTACAGGAGACAGATTTGAGATGAAAAAAAGAAGGCAGAGTACAAGGACAGCAGGTGAAGTGGGATGTGGCAAAAGCTAAGAAAAAAGCTGTATGGATGTTGGAGACTAAGGAAGGAGAATAGGGTTTGTACAGATTGGCGAGGCAGAGGGACCAAGCTGGGAAGGATGTGCTGCAAGTTAGAACAATAAAGGATGGAGATGAAAATGTTGACTAGTAATGAGAGTGTGTTGAAAAATGAAAAGAATGAGAGAGAGAGAGAAGGTTGGATAATGTGGAGATGGTGAAGTGGAACAGGAAGTGGATAGGATTAGTAAGGAGGAAGTGAGAGCATTGATTAAGAGAATGAAGTGTGAAAATTTGGTTGGACCAGAAGACATACCGGTAGAAGCATGGAGATGTTTAGGAGAGATGGCAGTGGAGTTTTTAACCAGGTTGTTTAACAACTGTTTAGAAGGTGAGAGGATGCCTGAGGAACGGAGAAGGAGTGTGCTGGTACCGGTCATTAAGAATAAGGGAGATGTGCAGACCTGCAGTAACTACAGGGGAATAAAGTTAATCCGTCACACCATGAAGTTATTGGAAAGAGTAGTGGAAGCCAGGCTGAGAGAAGAGGTGACCATCTGTGAGCAACAGTATGGTTTCATGCCGAGGAAGAGCACTACGGACACAATGTCTGAGAATGTTAAAGGACAAGTATAGAGAAGGTCAGAAGGTGTTGTGTTGTGTGTTTGTGGATCTCAAGAAAGTGTACAACAGGTTGGCAAGTGTGGTATTGTATGAGGAAGTCAGGTGTGAAAAAGAAGTACAGTTGTGTTCAAAATTATTCAACCCCCACTGAAATTGATTGTTTTGGTCGGTTTGACATTGATTATGATCATTCAGTCATCCTGCTTACAATTAAATCAAAGAGGCATGTGTAGGTCAGACAAATATAACATAACATTTATAATGAAATAACCACAAATGTCTTTTCTGAGCTCACATCATTATCAGTTTTATTCAACCCCCAAGTGACATTCAATCTTAGTACTTAGTACAACATCCTTTTACAGTTATAACAGCTTTTAAACGTGAAGCATAGCTTGACACAAGTGTCTTGCAGCGATCTACGGGTATCTTCGCCCATTCATCATGGGCAAAAGCCTCCAGTTCAGTCACATTCTTAGGCTTGCGCACTGCAACTGCTTTCTTTAAGTCCCACCAGAGGTTCTCAATCGGATTTAAGTCTGGTGACTGCGATGGCCACTTCAAAATGTTCCAGCCTTTAATCTGCAACCATGCTCTAGTGGACTTGAAGGTATGCTTGGGATCATTGTCCTATTGAAAGGTCCAACGTCTTCCAAGCCCCAGGTTTGTGACGGACTGCATCACATTGTCATCCAATATCTCCTGGTACTGAAGAGAATTCATGGTACCTTGCACACGCTGAAGCTTCCCAGTACCTGCAGAAGCAAAACAGCCCCAAAGCATGATTGACCCCCGCCATGCTTCACAGTAGGCAAGGTGTTCTTTTCTTCATAGGCCTCCTCCAAACATAGCGTTGATCCATGGGCCCAAACAGTTCTAATTTTGTTTCATCAGTCCACAGAACACTATCCCAAAACTTCTGTGGTTTGTCCACATGACTTTTGGCATACTGCAGTCGACTCTTCTTATTCTTTGGGGACAGCAAGGGGGTGCGCCTGGGAGTTCTGGCATGGAGGCCTTCATTACGCAGGGTGCGCCGTATTGTCTGAGCAGAAACTTCAGTACCCACATCTGACAAATCTTTTCTCAGTTCCTCAGCAGTCACACGGGGACTTTTCTCCACTCTACGCTTCAGGTAGCGCACAGCAGTCAAAGTCAGCATCTTCTTTCTGCCACGACCAGGTAGCGTTTCAACAGTGCACTTTGCCTTGAATTTGCGAATGATGCTTCCTATGGTGTCTCTTGGTATGTTTAACATCTTTGCAATCTTCTTATAGCCATTGCCCTTCCTGTGAAGAGTAATCACCTGTTCTCTTGTCTTCCTGGACCATTCTATTGACCTCACCATGTTTGTAACCACACCAGTAAATGTCTAGAAGGAGCTGAGTATCACAGTCATTTTAAAGCTGCCTAATTGGTGCTTATTAGGCTTTACTGCTGCTCCCTGGTATCCACAGGTGTTTTCAATACCTGATTGAAAACACTTCATTGAACCTCTGTTCTTCAGAGTGGTAGTCTTTAAGGGGTTGAATAATTATGTCAATGAAGAATTCACAAAAGAAACATTTACTACTGTATTACAAAACTAATTGATGTCATTTTAGTTGCATATGGTTCTTTAAGAAGTCCTTGTAGGATTTCATTCTGAATACAATTACAAATGTACACTAAATTCCCTAAAACCTTTTACAGCATTGGGGGGTTGAATAATTTTGAACACAACTGTATGTGAGGGTGGTGCAGGACATGTATGAGGAAATTTTGCCAGCAGTGAAGTGTGAAGTAGGATTGACAGACTGGTTTGAGGAGGATGTGGGACTGCATCAAGGTTTGGCTCTGTGCCCTTTGCTGTTTACAGTGGTGATGAACAGGTTAAGCGACGAGGTCAGAAAAGATTATGGATTATATAATGTATTACACTATTTTTATGACTATGATGTTTGCAGATGAAATTGTGATTTGTGGGGAGAGTAGGGAGCAGGTTGAGAAGATCCTGTAGGGGTGGAGGTACATATTGAAGAGAAGGGAAATTAAAGAAAAGAGCAAGATAGAGTTTCTGTACATGAATGAATGGGAGGGCAGTGGAATAGAGGTGGTGAAGGTGGATGAGTTTAGGTACCTGGGGGTCAACTGAGTTGTAAAAAGTAATGGAGAGTGTGTTAGAGAAGTGAAGAAAATAGTCCAGGCAGGGTGGAGTGGGTGGAGAAGAGTGATAGCAGGAGTGATTTGTTATAGGAGGGTATCTGTGAGTGAAAAGGAAAGTTTATAGGACTGTGGTGAGACCTGCAATGTTGTATGGTTTAGAGACAGTGGCATGGAGTAAAAGACAGGATATGGAGCTGGAGGTAGCAGAGCTGAAGATGTTGTTGCTTTCGTTGGGAGTGACAAGGATGGACAGGATTAGAACTGAGTTTATTAGAGGGACAGCGCATGTAGGACGTTTTGGAGACAAGATGAGGGAGGCACGATTAAGATGGTTTGGACATGTGCATAGGATCGACATGGGGTATATCGGAGGGAGAATGCTGAGGATGGAGCCACGAGGGAGGAGGAAAAGAGGAAGACCAAGGAGGAGGTTTATGGATGTGGTGAAACAGATGATCTGCTGTGATGACCCCTAATGGGAACAACCGAAGGAAAAATATTGCCATCAAATAAAAACAGCTGTCCCTCCAGCCCCCGTTCCCTGCTAGGTCTCCCGACCTGCCAAGATCACCGCTTTGCCTGTCTGCCCTGTCGAGCACCCCCCACCCTGACTCTTTCTCATTAAAGTATTTTATATTACTCTTTCTGCATCCTGCATTTGTGTCCTTCCTTCCACTCATCATTTCTGAATAAAATTATACTTAGTTTTTTTCCTTAATTTCCTTAATTTATACATGTGATATGTTTTCTATGCTTTATTGTGAATAAAATATGGGTTTATGAAATAATTGCATTCTGTATTTATTTACATTTCACATTTTCCCCAACTTTTTTAGAAATTGGGGTTGTGAATAAACAGCATCTTCATCAGTGTTCAAATATTTATATACATGTTTGTGTATAGGATTGTTTTAGTATGTGATAGAAAAATGACAAGAGTAAAATGCTAAATAAATGTATTAATCATAGCAAATTCAATAAAGGAAGGTAAAGCACTGTTGAGTTTCATAAATTACAAACAAACAAAGCCAGTTCCTACAGACTTCATTATAATTCTCTTTTGCTCATTTCTAGAGCATGTAATGGACAAGGTGACATCACTTAAGGACACTGAGCACATCCAAAGCAAACAGCCCTCGTGTAGCACTGTGCTGTGTGCCAACGAGTCCAAGCACTGCAAGTCAAGCCAGATGGCTGTACCTTGTTGCCCTATGGTGGGAGGGGCAAGGACCTCACAGCAGATTTTGGCCATGCAGCCCTCAGACTTGGATAAGAAGAGAGATGCCTTTCTGGAGCACCTTAAGCAGAAGTATCCACAACATGCTTTAATTATTATTAGCCACCAGGAGAGACTTCGAGAGCAGGTACAAGCCTAGAACACACCCCCACCACCTTGTACCTATTTGCTTGCTGGGTTGTTTCTTTCTGTAAAAAAAAAAATAAAATAAAAATAGCACTTTGGTAAGAAAGGTAAAGCAATTGTATAAATCAACATTTGTCTTATATTTTTCAGATTGCAAGTTGCTAACCATGCTTAAAAAAATCACTATAAAATATAATACAATATTGTTTTGACAATTTTTGTTTAAAACAAAATACACAGACATTTTGTTCAGTTGTGAAGATATAAGCATCTACAAGATATATTTAATTTAATATTGTTTAGTAATTAAATGATATTTGCAAAATTAAATATACAAACATTGAAAACAAGGATTTAAACGTAGTAAATCTGCAGTACATCACATTTGATAACAGATAAGTTAATGTTGTAGTAGACAAATGCTATGAAAAGAGAATCGAATGGAGAAACACAGCAAGCTAACAGAATGAAATAAAAAAAAAGAAAAAATCTGCATTGATGTACAAATGCATAAACATTCGATGAAAACCATAAGAGTGACTAAACATTTACTCATTTACTGCTGCTGTTATATGCTGCTTTTAGATTTAGTGTTTGTTCACACAGTTTTATTTGAATCCATCACTACGTCGCGAGCGAGCTGATTGCACAACCTGCGACTGTCCTGATGTTACAAACATACCCACAATAGCACTTTGTTAAACTACACCTTTTTCACATGATGAGGATTCTACAGTTTTCGCTTACCGTGCTGATGTTTCACCTTCACCTATGACACCCTTTTTTTTTCAAGTGCTTGTGCATCGCTGTGGTGTTTCCATCCCACACAAACTAACATAACTGTCAGGTTACTGTTTTCTTTGCTGCGTTTAATATAAAATGCGCTTATGACTTGGAATGCACACTTTTTCATGCTGCAGGGTGTCCTGTACTCTCCACCATTTCGCCGTGTTATCTTACCATCATGCTAACCCATAATTTGAGGAGCTCAACTAATCGATAATGTCTGTTGTTGACAACGAATCTTTTTATCGATTATTATTTAATTTATTGATTAGTTGTTGCAGCTTTAGTTTCCACTAAATAGAATGTGGCTGCTGAGATTTGTGTACGTCCAGCCACAAAACAATTTGTGAGGTCTACACCACAGTTCACTTTACAGTTATTCCCAATGGTGCTTAGCGGGGTTGAGGTCAGGTTTATGTGCAAGCCACTTCCATGCCAATCTCGGCAAAACTATGTCTTAATGGCCATGTTTTGTCTACAGGGGAGTTGTCAATCTGGAAGAGGTTTGGTCTAGGCCATTTCGTTCCAGTGAAGGTAAAGAGTAATGCAACAGCTTGACAGATGACTCATCTATAGGTGTGATCATCTGGTGTGAATTTACAGTACATTACATTGAACAATAAATACATTTGTATGTATTGTTTAACTTCTTTAGCTGTCATTATTTAAAATACACTGAAACAGTCGGATTTCATGGATATCAAACAACTGCAAAAAATTGTTTGATTAAAAATGTGTCAAAGTATTAGCTTACCTATGAATATATTTGTAGTATATTTCCAGTGATATTTATCGTTTTGATATTTGTATATTTTTATAAAAGTAATTTAAGTAATTTGATGTGGCCAAAAAGGATTACAGATAGAGAATTGCAGAATTACGCTGCATTTTGGGGTCAGAAAATTTCCTAAACTACAATGCCAGGTCACCTATATCACCACATGTTGGTTGGAAGGGTTTCAAGTAAAGCCTCTACTCTCATCTAAAAACAAACTCAAGCATT
Source organism: Silurus lanzhouensis (assembly GCA_039877035.1). Classification (NCBI taxonomy): domain Eukaryota; kingdom Metazoa; phylum Chordata; class Actinopteri; order Siluriformes; family Siluridae; genus Silurus; species Silurus lanzhouensis. Next base: position 90,648 of record JBCEWE010000436.1, read on the forward strand.
TTCAGTTTGCCAGACACAAAAGGAACTTGACAATGGAATAGGGTTCTATGGTCAGATAAAACCAAAATAGAGAGGTGTGTTTGTTGCACACAGTGAGGTAGCTATATGAAAAAGTACCCAATGTGGTGGAGGTTCCTTAATGTTTTGTGGATTTCTTTTCAGAGGATAGAGGATTGGATAGAATTGCAGGTATTGTGGACTCAGCAGATATTAAATGAACATCTGACTGCCTCTGCCAGAAAGCTTGAAATGGGCTGTAGTTGGTTCTTCCATCATGACAATGATCAACAATGATAAAAAGGTACTTCATGTAATAACTTTTTTTTTGCACATATTATATATTTATGGTTGATATGACAATAAAGTAACTTGAGTTGAAGGTGAACTTTTCAAAGATATACACTATGAAGGTGCTTTCAGGTAATTAGAGAAGTAAAGCTAAAAAAACCTTAAATGTATAAAGTGGCTTGTGAGGCCACAACAGGGGATACTCAGATGGATGCTATTTGTACCTGGCAGTTGCAGTATGAACAGGGGTTGGAAATTAATTTCACACATACACAGTTGATACAGTTTTGTTCAAAACTCAAGTTTGACACTGTCAATCTTTTATAGAAAGTATAAGATACGATGAAAATGGAAGTTGCCTGGGTGGTCTCTTCGGCCTGGTTGCCACAAAAGCACAAAAGTAAAGCTGTTACTCCTGTTCTTTTATTGCTAGAACATTATTTGACACAGGGAGCTCATTTTACAAGAATTATTGTTCCAGTACACGCTGAAGCAAAAATGCAGCTGACTGCTATTGCAGCTGACTGCAAGCTGCCTGCTATTTAAGCATTTTTACTGTTGATCATTTGTGATGTGTAATAGAAAAAAAGGATTTGTTTCCATATAATTTTCATCCACCTCTCCTGAATGTTCTAGAGTCTTCCAAATATTGATAACAGCTCCCTAATGCTCACTAATATATACAATATTAAAGATAATTTAATTTATTTAGAGACAGGCGAGAGAGGAAGTTCAAAATGTCTATTAGTAGACTGACTTATGGCAAATGTGGCTGTGTAAAAGTCTGAGTGACCTCTCTTTTTCTACTACCTAGACCTATATTTATTTTGGCTTTACTGTCTATTGCTCTTAATCTATCTGGGGTTTTTTTTTTATTATTAGTTCTGAACTTCAGTAAAAAAGGAGTATAGTTAACCTTCTCAGACTTAACGAGAAGATAGATAAACGTGGATTTGACTTGTGTTGTGGTTTGAACAGAGAATTTTATATTATATTATATTTATTATATTATAATGTTATTTGCAAATCTATTAAATATCGTTAATTATTCCTTTCTATTATCGGATCATTGTATTTTATGTCTTTGTCCAGTCTATATTGAAATAGGTTTAGTTTACCAAAAAATGATCAGATATTAAAGGAGACGGCTCAGGGGTTGCTCTTGGTACAAAAGAATTATTGTTAGAATCACTTTTAGTATTATTTTCTATAAGGTAGTTCTCTCAGAGCAATTCAATAGGATTTAGGTAAGGTGACTGGGCAGGCAATTCCATAACACTCCAGACGACTTTTTGTTCTCTAAATAAGGCTTACAGAGATTGGATATATCCCTCGGCTCATTATTTTGTATGAAGTAAGTTCCACTTAGCTGCAGTCCAGATGGAATTGCATGTGTCTCAAAAACCACAAAACATTAGGTGTTCCAGAATTCAACGATACTTTAAAGAAAACAAGAAGTGGGGAAGGAATTTTCACTGTGGGATTGAAGGACAGAACGTAAAACACACTGCTCTATCGCCACCATTAGGTCGTTTGGGTTCATCTCTGTTACCTGAGCAGCGAGAGGGAGTTTGAGTTATTGGGCAGTCCGGATTTCGGGCTAGTTTCAGCTTGCGGTAACCGCGCACACATGCGCGCGCGCGCTTTCCTCGCGGATTTTCCGGGAACAGGACTCCGGGCGACTGCATGGCGCAGTGATCCACTACGCGTCTGCAATACGAAAGAAAACTTTGAATTCTTAAGGATCATCTGATGAATAATTGTCAAGGTCGTAAAAAAGTTAAGGTAAAGTCAGACTTTTACTTTTGGATATCTTTTAAGGTCGGGTGTGGGCTTTGGCTGGCTGCTAACCGGGGAAGAGGCGGATATTTGAAGTTTTTGTTGTAGCTGCTGTTAAAGTAATCCGCGCTTCGCTGTTAAAGAGCCAGTGAGGGAGGAGATCCACCAAGCGAGGGATTTGCTGTTTCCGTGCTGGGAGTAAACCGCATACAAAAGCACTTCATTGTATCAAAAATTGCACGGCATAACCTAAAGACATGCAACTTGTTTCTAATTTTTCACGAAAACGGTGAAGCGGAAAAAGACTAAATCGTACACTGCTGTACTAAACAGTGGAAGAACAGTACATTGCCAATGGCACCATATGGGCCTGTACTAATGTATGCATACTGTAGTAGTTTTCCAAAGTCTGCGGTCTGGGACGCGTCCTAAAACTTCTCAGCTCCGGTGTGCTGCAGTGTTCTGTTTGGGTCGACTATTTAGAATGCACTTTCCTGGGCACTTCCGGTAGTTAGATAAAAGTATTTGGGTACAAATGATTTTCCTACCCAGTATGTTTTCTTACTTTTTTTCTTGTCTACCAACAAAAATCAGAGTAAAACTTTTCAGAGAAAAAATACCGCCACATGTCTTGTTAGATTAAAAAAAAATCATGATGCACGATGAGTTTTTCGATTAGATGCACGAGTAAAACAAAACGACAAGTTTATGCATTAACAAATAAGAACAAAAAAAAAAACAATAATTGGACCTCTAGAACATGTAAAATATTGTACAGTGCATATAATGTGAACAGGAGCCAACTGACATCCATGCTTTTGCACCTACACAGAGATCATCCCCAGTACAGGAGCAGAGCAGCAACCTGGGAGCTACAGTCAACCACACAATGGCTGGAATTAGTCACATAATAGAACAGTCAAAGCTCCAGATAGAAATTAAGCAATGGCAGAGCGTCAGGGCCGGAAAGGTCTTCTCTATTAGCCTAAACACTGAAGCACTGATTTACATTTTAATATCTTTTATTCCATGAATATGTGTTAAATTATTCCCAAAAGTCTATTCTCTTCATTTCATAGCTTTTCTCTTAGTTGTTTATGTTAGAGTTTTTATACAATAATATTTCAGTCATATAGTCAAATAAATCTGCCTTGAAGTCTTCAGAATCAACAGTGCATGAATATAAAGCTGTTGTTTTATCCAGTCATATTTCCACTTGGTGACACTGGGGCCATCTGGCAGGCGAACAATAATGTCTGCATTTTCAAGTTACTTGATTGGATGGTCAGAGAGCACACTAGTCAAAGCTTGCAAACTGCATATGTAACAAACTGCATGAGCTCAGATCTTATAGTTGTTTTTTTTTTTTTCTTTTTCATTCCACAATAGCTGATAGAGGAGAAGAAATCTATTTGAGATATATTTACAAGGCCATTTTCAGTAACTTTTCCAAAACAGCTGCACAGTAACCTCTCAAAACAGTTGTTAAGCTTTTTCAAGAACCATTTTTTCTTTTTTGTTTTTGTAGAATTTATACAAAAACACACAGTTTGCTTTAATTTCATATCCCCAAGTAATCTTCTTCTAAACGTTCGGTTTCTGTAGTCAGATAACTCAAAAAGTACTACAGAACTGTAGGAAAAACCCAGGGTTATTTAATGAGGTTAATTTTGATACTTCTACCAGATGTAGAATGTCTAATGTATGCGTTGCAGCTGTGGCTGCAGTGAAAGGAGACTTGTTGGATTGTGTCAATTGGGCTTCTTGCTTTAGAAATTGGCATTCTTGCTGCATGAGATACCTGTCTGTGATTGTACAGTGGAATCCGCTTATCTCGACCTCGGTTACCTCGACAACCCTATTAAGTCGAGGTTTTTGAAGTGGAACCGCCAAATTCTTTTTCTAAGCATTTTTTATCGGTTATGTCGCCAAACCCTAATATCTCGAGCACAAGGGGGGAAAAAACTATTGCAAAGTCAGTGGAGCAACCCTCTTTGAGAATTGTTTAACGGATAAAGATCCTGCTTTAGTCACAGACAATGTGTCTAATATGGTTATCGCTGCTCAATTAACCGGCTTTCTCCATATTAAGTGCTACACGCACACTCGTAATCTGGCCTCACAGCACGCACTAAAGCTGCCCGCTGTCGCAAAGTTACTCTGACGAGTACGACGCATCACTGGATATTTCCATAGAAGTGCTGCAGGACTTCATGTTTTGCAGGAAAAACAAAAGTTACTGGAGCTCCCTGTGCACAAACTTATAACAGACGTTTCAAAGAGATGGCATAATAGCTCTCACCTGAGGTGAGGAAGAGAGAGAAGTATATTAGCACCTTGACTGAGTTGGACATTGGAACAGTTTAACGGCACTTTTATTTTATTTCAGAGAGTATTGTTTTTAGTTATTTGTTGCACATATTATATTTAAGTTTTTGGTACTTGAAAAGTTTTATGCTTCAAGGTTCTTTATGCACTATGTATGTGTGTGCTCCTGAAATAAAAATTCAGAAAGATGTGATGCATTATTTTTGTTAATATAACTCATATACAGTCTTTTTAAGGGTATGATCAAGTATTTGCCATTGTCTAATCTTTATTAAGCAAACAAAGATCACAATTTAAACAATGAATCGCAATAGCTACAGAATCGCAATATGTATTGAATCGGCACAAAAGTATCGGGATAGTATTGAATCGCCAGATTAGTGAATCGTCCCATCCCTAATATTGCCGCCATTTAGATTTTCGTTTATCTCGATCATCGGTTACCTCGATGCTTTTTTGGCGACCCCCTAGGACATCGACATAACTGGGTTCCACTGTATTAAGATGTGGACTGATTCAGGTAGGACATGACTGAAGACCTAGGTGTGAAATGTATGGCCGCCACTGAAATTGAGTTGCTGTTATTTTATTGCCTTTTTCGAGAGATATGTTTTTGTGGGTTTATTTATTTCGAATGATAGTTTTTATACATTAGCCAGGCTGCTGTTTCGCAGCCTGATGCTTAATCTTATCTAGCAAGCAAGATTTCTTGTTTGATTATTTATTGATTATATAATCAGATAATGAATAGTAAATTACAGACCCTAGTTTAAAAAGGATGATTACATAGAGCTGTGTAAAATTTAGCAGTGTGGTCATGCAGCACCAACTCCATTATAAGTACTTGTCAGTGCCTGGAATTGAAGATTACAGTGATGTGCCTCAGCTTGCATTTATAACTCATGCAACACATCTAACAAACACAAAGATGAGAAAAGCATTGTGCATTCTTTCTTAACTAATGTATTGTAAATGATAATGATTGATTAACTTTTCCAGTTTCGTGTAGGCTAAAACTATCACTCAGGTGAATTAGCATCAGTTACTATGCCCAAGCTGGGAGTTCATGGCAGATAAACGTACAGTGATTAGGCATGGGTACATTTTACATTGTCAGTTTACATTTTATCGTTACCGGTACTTATCAATTATGTTATAGATACTCCTCTCCATATTTTGGTGCAAAAATTTAAATTATTTTATTGCTGCTGGACTTTAGTTTTTAAAGAATTTTTTTTTTTTTTTTTTTTTTTTTTAATAAAAGGCCCTTCAAGCGACAGAGAGAGAGATTTCCTCAGCATACCACAGCACAACATATTTGAATAGATGTGCAAAGGAGCCAACAGAATGTAACTGAGAATTCTGGCATCTCTAGCAATTATTTATTGTCTACTATTCCTGAACCAGCTTGATAAATAAATCTTTCACTATAATTTTAGTAACAGCTTTATGATACTCTGCCGTTTTTTCAGTGTTCATCTTCCCACACATCGATAAGGTGAATGGGCTGCTCCTGGGTGTCTGAGTCTGTCTCTCTCTCTCATTCCACACTGATGGTGAAACCCTTTCTAGCCTAGTGTTTCCTGTGGGGTTATTCATATTTAGATTTACATTTTAAAACCAATGTGGTATTAGAAAAAAAGATTACAAATACTAACTAAAGACTTATTTTATAATGAATGTTACCCTCTTTTGAGGCTAAGGCGTTGTAGCTGGACATGACAGACACAGTAAATACGAAGAATTTCTTAAGGTAGATGCCGTGTTTTGTTTGTAAATGTTTCATTATGACATCATTCAGGTACAGAAAATAACAAGCAGTAGCGTTTAATTTCGCCATTAACAGCAAAGTATATGGAGATAAAACAACGTATCAATAACAGCATTGCTTGTCCTGAAGCTTATCGGAAGTCCCAATTAGGTACCGGTCCATAAAATAACGGTTTTTGGTACCCATCTCTAATAGTGACGGCTAGTTCTGTTGACTTTTGGTACATATTGGTCTCTGTTTAAAATCATTAACAAACTGAGTTGCAAATATTGTCATTTACACGTGGTTTCCCACATTAGCATCTATCCACTCTTTTTTTTTCATCTGTCCTGTGGGGTTTCTTCATTAAAAGAAAAAATTTAGTAGTGCTTGAAGGTGAAGAATTCATATGCTAACCAAAAACCCAGTGTAATTTTTTTATATATCAGATTTGTTTGCCTACTTAATAAAAATATGAAATAAAACGTTTTTTTTATTGGCATTTTAAGTATTCACTGTTATCATGTTTGGCTCACTGCTTGTTGTCTACTGTGGTTGCACATTATTAAAACAATAATGTAATAAACACCAGCCAGGCATAACAGTATGACATTATAACATTATGAATGGTGAAGTGAATAACAGATTCTCTCTTCATTATGGCACCTGTTAGTGAGTGGGATATATTAGGCAGCAAGTGAAAGTTTGTGTTAGAAGCTGACAAATTCACAAGGGCCAAATTGTGATGAGCATCTCCATAACTGCAGCTCTGCAGCTCTTGTGGGCTGTTCCTAGTCTGCATTGGTCAGCGTGTGATATACCGTAATTTCCGGACTATAAAGCGCACCCTTATATAAGCCGCACCCACTGAATTTGACAAATATTTTTATTTTTACCATAAATAAGCCGCACTAGTGTCTACACTAATGTACTTTACACAGGCTTTAACGAAAGACACGTTACACACAGTGTAACGGGTCAAATATGTTGCGTTTCTATTAGGAGCATAGCGGTATTTTGGGAATAGCCTGCACTGCATTCTTTCGGTATTACTGCGTGTGTGTGCGTGTGAGACTGAGGATTATGTCCTTATTATTTTCTGATGCTCATTTCTAAGTTTCTTTGACTAACCCATAATGCTGTTGCCAAGAAAAATGAAAAAGCATGAGTTTTGGAAACCTGTCTGTGCTTATATGATTTCTGTTGCAACTGAAGTTTTAGCGAGCTCTCCCTTCACCCTGACTCAACGCGTTACAACTGCTTGTATTTAAACAGTAGCCTACCAAGTAAGGCATTGTTCACTGTCTTCCTCCTTTCTTTCACAACTACAGTGGTACATTGACCTACGAGTGCATTAATGTACAAGTTTTCCGAGGTACGAGCAGTCACTCGATCGATTTTTTTGCTTTGTTACGAGAGCAAAAAATTGAGGTATGAGCTCGAGACGCCGCTGCTAGATGGCGAAGCGAAGCCAGAAAGCGAAGATTGTGACGAAAATTAAGATAAGCAAAGTTTAGGGATACATAGTGTGCAGGAGTGATAGTAAAAAACGAGTTTTCCCTCCGCTTTCGCTTATCGCCACTACCCCCCCTCCACACACACACACACACACACACACACACACACACACCCACACCCCACCGGCGTTTTCGTTAGCTCAAGTCGTCTCATCTCCAAGGAAAATACACTGAATAAAACCTTATATCTTTACATACTCTTTCTATTATGTTTTTATACAAGATTTGTTATTTAGAAATGTATTTTCAAATTTAATAACATGAAACATAAAAACAGGGTGTCATTTTGAGGGTTGGAACGGATTAATCCCATTTTAAGTATTTTCAATATAAAAAAATAATTTGATGTGTGAGCAAATTAAGATACGAGCTCGTCCACAAAACGAATTAAACTCGTAGGTCAAGGTACCACTGTATTTCTCTCGGGAGTTTATCTTTTGTCATCGTCGTGCGCCACCAGTGGAAGTTTTTTCTCCCGAAGCCATGCAGCTCAGAACACAGGTGAGGTGCGTTTGTTCGTTTCTGTTCGGAAATTTCATTGGTCTAATGTTATGGGGTTCAGTTTTTTGGCTTGAAGTTTGTAAAACTGGGAAAAACCCAGGAAAAATCCATAAATAAGCCGCTTCGTTGTTTAAGCCGCGGGGTTCAAAACGTGGAAAAAAAGTAGCGGCTTATAGTCTGAAAAATACGGTATATATACGGGATATATATGTATATATATATATATATATATATATATATATATATATATATATATATATATATATATATATATATATGTATGTATATATATATATATATATATATATATATATATATATATATATATGTATATATACGGGATATATATATATATATATATATATATATATATATATATATATATATATATATATAATATATATATATCTCCCTCTGACTTGTACCTTGGCATCAAAAGAGAGCGCATCGTGTACTCTCCCCAAACCCCACTGGTAACAAGAAAGATAAGCCACAGTAAATAATAGTCAAATTCCACCACTACAAAGTTAAAAATGAGGTGTTGTGAAAGGCCTGGGGAAAGAGGAAGGTGTTTTTGAACAAAACACTATTAGTTTAGCTTCAGATTATTCCTTGCGTTTTTTGGAGAATTGCTAAACATTTCTGCCAAAGCTAATACATAACGCTCAGATATGTTTTATACAGCAATGTCAAACACACAATAATATACGAAGGACATTACAAATTATGAACTATATTAAAAAGAACAGCATTGAAGCACTAGTGATAAGAGTAGATGCTGCAAAAGCATTTGATTTGGTTAATTAGGTTTTTCTTTACAGAGTTTTATATAGATTTGGTTTTCATGACACAATTATAAAAACTTTACAATCTCTATATGATGTATATGATGTGCATGGTCACCATTACTTTTCACTTTATATTTGGAACCATTAGCTCAATATATCAGACGGAATGAGGAAATTAAAGGAATTAACAATAAAGGAACAGAACACAAAGTGGCATGTTATGCAGATATTCTGATATATTTGGGGCTACTCTTTACCAAAAATGTATCCAGCATTTTTTAGTATTTGGTCATTTATCAGGATATAAGGGCAAAACCAACTACTTTCATATAACTATACCACACCAAACAAAATTAAAAATAGATACCTCTGATATTGCATCTGGAATCTCTCAAATATCTTGGCATCAGCATACCAAAAGATATTTTGAATATAACTATTCTTGCCTATGAATAGTAAAAAATTAAGAAGGATTATAGCAAGATGGAACCTAATTCCTTTCTTCAACCTCATTTTACATATTGAGTCAAATAAAATTAATATAGAAGAATATAAGAAGATAATGGTTTTGTCTAATATAAAGAAATATAATACATTAGCTAGTTTTGAAGCACTAAAGGAGAAACATTAATTAGAAACACAAAACTTCTATTGATATTTACAGATGCGACACTTTGTGAAAATGAAGAACGTGGAAGAATTATTCAGAAAAGCATATAATTCAGACCCCGTTAGTAAAATTATTTCAGACATATACAAATGTCTGTTAAATCTTAAAACGCATTCGACCTTGTATATTCAAATGAAGTGGGAGAAGGAAGGAGGGATAGTTATATGGATACAATAATATGGAGATATCAATGGAAATGCTCCAAGTCACAGAAATAGAGGGAGTTTCGGTGGGAAAACTTGATAAGATATTTTATTACACCATCTCAGAAAGCACACCATGTTTAGCTAATTTTTTGTGTGTTGGAGAAACTGTGGAAACCTAAATGCAAGCTATTAGCATGTCTTCTGAGACTGCTATATTATTAAGGATTACTGGATATTTTAGAATGTGTGATTCTGTTTGAAAGAAAAATTCAATTTTTTGATAAAATACCCCAGAAATTGTCAAAAAAAGATAGATATTGCTGGTGGCTGTGTCACAGCAGAGTCCTAACTTGAATGCATTGTTATAAATTACAATGAACATTTTTTAAATAGAGCAAAACAGCATTTATAAACCATAAACTGAAACTGTAACTTTTACTTGGGAAAAAAGGACCAAATCTGCTATAATAATAATAATATAATATAATAATATGCTTTAATAATAATCTCATAGACCCGATTTTGTCTTTTAATCAAAATCCACGATGTACAGAAAGATCACTCCCTATATGTACATAGTTTCTTTCTTTCTTTTTGTCTTTTTTTTGTGCACAATGATTTAAGCGCATACATATATAGATATGTGTCTCTATATTTGTGTGTATTTAGCCCCAGACCGTGGTGCTACCACCACCATGCTTGACTGTAGGCAAGAAACAGTTTTCTTGGTTCTCCTCACCAGAGCATTGCCACACATGCTGGACACCATCTGAGCCAAACAAGTTTATCTTAGTCTCATCAGACCAAAAGACAGGGTTCCAGTAATTCATGCTCTTGGAAAGGTTTTCTTTACCAAATTGTTTGCAGACTTTGTAAGCCTGCTTCAGAAGAGGCTTCCTTCTGGGACGACTGCGATGTAAACCGACTTGTTGCAGCATGTGACGTATGGTCTGAGCACTGACAAGCAGACCTTCCACTTGTGCAACCTCTAAAGCAATGCTGGCAGCACTCATGCATCTGTTTTTTTTAAGCAACTTCTGCACCTGACGCACAGCGCAAGGACTTAACTTATTTGATGGACCCTTGCGAGTCCTGTTCTGTGTGCAACCCGTCTTGGAAAACCTCTGTATGACCCTGACCACTGTACTGTAACTAAGTTTCAGGGTGTTACGGATCCTCTTATTGCCTCGGCCAGCTTTGTGAAGAGCAACAATTCTAATTCTCAAATCCTTAGAAAGTCTTTGTCATGAGGTGCCACGTTGAAAATCAAATGGTCAGTATGAGAAAATTGTACTTAAGGCACCAAATTTTAACTGCTCTAATACAAAATACACAAATTTGTATGGTCCTGTGAAGCAGACAAAAACATAAACATCACGCTGGATGCCCTTCCTAACGCAACCCTCCCCATTTATCCGGGCTTGGGACCGGCACTAAGGATTGTGCAACCCTAATGGCTGGGGTTGGTTCATTGACTGGGGATCAAACCCGGGGCGCAGCGGTAAGTGCGCCGCATCCTAACCACTAGACCACCTAAACCTTAAGTATAACTTAAGTTCAATAAAAAAAAAAAGATTAACACAGAAATATTGGACTACTGAAGTATGAATATTGGTCGGGGCTCCCATTGCATGAATTACTGTAGTAGCATGAAATCGATCGGTCTGTGACGCTGCTAATGTGTTATGGAAGCACAGGTTGCTCTGATAGCGGCCTTCATCTCTTTTACCTTGTTGGGTCTGGAGTCTCATATCTTCTGTGCTTTTGGCAATGTGGGCAGGTGCCAAATCATGCTGGAAAATGAAATCAGCATCTCCATAAAGCTGGTCAGCAGAGAGATGCATGAAGTGCTCTAAAAGTTCCTAGTAGACGGCTGTGCTGACCTTGGACTTGATAAAACACAGTGGACCAACACCAGCAGATGACATGACTCCCCAAACCACCACTAAGTGTGCAAACTTTAGACTGGACCTCAAGCACCTTGCATTCTGTGCCTCTCCTTTCTTCTTCCAGGCTCTGGGACCTTGATTTCCAAATTAAAAGCAAAATTTCCCTACATCTGACAAGACGACTTTGGCCCACTGAGCAACAGTGACTTTGGTTTTGGTTCAGGAGTGGCTTGACACAAGGAATGCATCAGTTGTAGCCAATGGATACGTCTGTGCGCTGTGGCTCGTGAAGCACTGACTCCAGCTGCAGTCCACTCTGTGAATCTCCTCCAAATTCTTGATTGGGCATTGTTTGACCTTTTTCTACCACAGTTTTTTCTTCCATTCTACTTTCCATTAACGTTCTTGGATACAGCAACTTCTTTTAGCGATGACCTTTTGTGTCCTTCCCTCCATGTGCAGGGTGTCAATAATCATCTTCTGGACAACTGTCAGTTCAGCAGTCTTCCCCCATGATTGTGCAGCCTGAACCTAAAAAAAACCTGAGAAACCTGAAAATGTATTGCAGCCTTATTGCCTGCTAGTGTACTCATTATTCACATTAATTATTAGTGAAAATCTTTATTTTAGTGACATTTATATGTATTATAAAGTTGCAGGTAGTATGACAGCATACAAATATATTTGTTGGCCTCAACAATTTTTCATGACAACCAGAGGAGGTTTTATTACATTTAGAAACGAAGTTGACCGATTGACTGGCTGACAGGTTCCTTTTTTTTCCTTTTTTTAAAATTGGCATTAATGAACACTCTACGGTCCAGAAACATTTGGCCATATTGTGCTTGGGTCATTACATTCTACCCAAATTAAAAAACATTGATTGCATCAGTACCTTTAGGTTACATAAGTAGTTATAATAAGGAAAAATAATCGTTAGTTGCAGAGAACCCAGCCATTAGGTTTGCACAAGCCAGTACACTCTTAGTGCCGGTCACAAGCCCTGATAAATGGGGAGGGTTGCGTTAGGAAGGGCATCCAGCGTAAAACGTGCCAAAACAAATATGCGGATCACAAATCAGAATTTCATACCGGATTGGTGGAGGCCCGGGTGACCGTTGACCGCCACCAGTATCGTTAGCCAACAGGGCACCGGTGGAAGCTGGCCTTCTGTTGGCTTAAGGAGGAGAAGGAGAGGAGGAAGATCTCTACAGAGACAGCAGGAAAAGGAGAAAGGGAGGAGAGTGGAGGTTAGGGTTGAACTGGTAAAGGGAGAGAGCTAGCTGATATGATGGAGAGGAGAAAGGTAGATATGTTGTGTGTTCAGGAGACTAAGTGGAAAGGGAGTAAGGCCAGAAACATTGGAGGTGGGTTTAAACTGTTCTATCATGGTGTGGATGGAAAGAGAAATGGTGTAAGGGTGATTCTGAAGGAAGAGTACAGTAAGGGTGATGAACATGAAGCTGGAAGTTGAAGGGGTGATGATAAATGTCATCAGTGCATAAGCTCCACACGTGGGCTGTGAGATGGAGGAGAAGGAAAAATTCTGGAGTGAGTCAGATGAAGTGGTAGAAGGTGTACCTAGGAATGTACAATTGGTGAGTGGGGCAGACTTTAATGACCATGTAGTTGAAGGAAACAAAGGTGATGAGGAGGTGATGGGTAGGTATGGTTTTAAGGAGAGGAATGTGAGCAAATGGTGGTAGATTTTGCTAAAGGGATGGAAATGGCAGTAATGAATACATATTTTAAGAAGAAGGAGGATCATAGGGTGACGTATGAGTGGAGGAAGGTGCACACAGGTGGACTATGTTCTATGTAGAAGATGCAACCTGAAGGTGATTGGAGACTTTAAGGTGTTGGTGAGGGACTGTGGAGCTAGACAGCTGATAGCAGATAGTCTGTAGGATGGTTTTGGAGGTGAAGAAGAAGAGGAGAGTGAGGACTGAAAGAAGAAAAAGATGGTGGAAACTGAAGGAGGAAGACTGCAGTGTAAGGTTCAGGAAAGAGGTCAGACAGGGGCTCGGTGGTGCTGAAGAGGTGCTGGATGATTGGGCAACTACTGCAGAAGTGATATGGAAGACAGCTAAAAAGGTACTTGGTGTGACATCTGGAAATAGAACAGAAGAGAAAGAGACATGGTGGTGGAATATGGAAGTGCAGGAAAGCATAAGGCGAAAGAGGTTGGCAAAACAGAATTGGAATTGACAGAGAGATGAGAAAAGTAGGCAGGAGTACAAGGAGATGCGGCAGCAGGTAAAGAGGGATGTGGCGAAAGCCAAGGAAAAGGCATATGAGGAGCTGTATGTGAAGCTGAACACTAAGGAAGGAGAAAAGGATTTATACCAATTGGCCAAGCAGAGGAACCGAGCTGGGAAGGATGTGATACAAGTTAGAGCAATAAAAGATGGAGATAAAAATGTGTTGACTAGTGAGGAGAGTGTGTTGAGAAGATGGAGGGAGTATTTGAGCAGCTAATGAATGAGATAAATGGGAGAAAGAGAGAAGGTTGGATGGTGTGGAGATGTGAAGCAGGAAGTGGATAGGATTAGTAAGGAGGAAGTGAGAGCATCTATTAAGAGGATGAAGAGTAGAAAGCTGGTTAAACCAAAACCAGACATACCAGTAGAAGCATGGAGATGTATAGGAGAGATGGCAGTTCAGATTTTAGCCAGGTTGTTCTGGAACAACAAGATTTTGGAAGGTGAGAGGATGCCTAAAGAATAAAGACGGAGTGTGCTGGTACCGGTTTTTAAGAATAAGGGAGATGTGCAGACCTGCAGTAACTACAGGGAAATAAAGTTGATCAGTCACACCATGACGTTATGGGAAACAGTAGTGGAAGCCAGGCTGAGAGAAGAGGTGACCATCTGTGAGCAACAGCATTGTTTTATGCCGAGGAAGAGCACCACAGAAGCATTATTTGCTTTGAGAATGTTGATGGAGAAGTATAGAGATAGTCAGAAGAAGTTGCATTGTGTGTTTGTGGATTTAGAGAAAGCGTTTGACAGGGTGCCGAGAGAGGAGTTGTGGTATTGTATGAGGAAGTCAGGTGTGTCAGAGAAGTATGTGAGGGTGGTGCAGGACATGTATGAGGACAGTGTGACAGCAGTGATATGTGTGCAGTAGGAATGACAGACTGGTTTAAGGTGCAGGTTGGATTGAATGTGTGTGAATGAGAGGGAGGGCAGTGAAGTTGTGCGGTGCGGTGCGGTTGCAGGGAGAAGAGGTGGAGAAGGTGGAGTTTAGGTACCCTGGGGACATCAGTGTAAATTAATGGAGAGTGTGTTAGAGAAGTGAAGAAAAGAGTGCAGGCAGGGTGGAGTGGGTGGAGAAGAGTGATAGCAGGAGTGATTTGTGATAGAAGAGTATCTGTAAGAGTGAAAGGGAAAGTTTATAAGACTGTGGTGACACCTGCGATGTTGTATGGCTTAGAGACAGTGGCATTGAGTAAAAAAACAGGAGATGGAGCTGGAGGTAGTAGAGCTGAAGATGTTGAGGTTTTCTTTGGAAGTGATGAGGATGGACAGGTTTAGAAATGAGTTTATTAGAGGGGATGTAGGACGTTTTGGAGAAAGTAAGAGAGGCACGATTAAGATTGTTTGGACATATGCAGAGGAGGGATATTGGGTATATCAGTAGCAGAAAAAAAAAGGGTTCCCCTTTTGAGTCTGGTTCCTCTTAAGATTTCTTCCTCATTACATCTAAGGGAGTTTTTTCTTGCCACAGTTGCCACGGCTTGCTTATCAGGGATAAATGCACACCGTTCACCTTGACTGTTGATTTCTGTAAAGCTGCTTTGAGACAATGTCTGTTGTGAAAAGCGCTATAGAAATAAACTTGACTTGACTTGACTTGAAAATGCTGAGGATGGAGCCGCCAGAAAGGAAAAAAGTGGAAGGCCAAAGAGGAGGTTTATGGATGTGGGTGTGGAAAGACATGCAGGTAGTTGGTTTGAAAAAATCAGATGTAGAAGACATAGTAGTATGATCCGCTGTGGCGACCCCTAATGGGAGAAGCTGAAAGAAGACGTTTTTAGAAATATTATGAGCTTCATTAAACTAATATTTTCCCATAACCTACTTTACGGGGCCTGCCGAGGGTCTTTTTTAACGCACTGTATTTGTTTTTTTGTTGTAATATGGCAATTAAATGCACTAAATGTTTTTTTACCAATATTCTTGTGTGCAATTTCAGCAATAAAAATTTACATTTTTCTAAAAAGGAAACAAATTACTTGTTCATTTTAAGAGAATTGTCTTATTTTCTCTCTTATTTAGTATTGCTTGTTAATTCTTATCCGATTACTCAATTCATTGATGGAGTAATAGTCAGAATACTCGATTACTTAAATAATCCATAGCAGCAGCCCTACAACAAACCTTAAACTAGGTGAGAAATTTGGGCATTGAAAAAGGGGGGACACGTCTCATTTCTTCTTTGTAATATATATTAGATTAGAAATGGTTCTGTTTATTAACACTTAGTATACACTTATTTATAAATTTTTTATAAAACAAGATAGTGGCTGATAAATTAGCTCTCTGGCAACTCTGTCATTAATACCTCCATTAGTACTGTTTGCGGTTTCATTGAGTTCACTGCCCTATGACAGAAACATTTTGTGAAGTGCATGAAAGCGAAGAAGCTGAGGTGAATGGGCTCGTATGCATAGTGACTAAACACAATCCTGTTAAAAACTGAGTAAGAACAGAGATACACTAAACACTACTGAGTGGGTAAGTTTTTTTAAGAAAATCTAAGTGTTCATTTTGTGATATTTTTAAAATAAAATATTTCTTTCTTTCTTTCTTTCTTTCTTTCTTTCTTTCTTTCTTTCTTTCTTTCTTTCTTTCTTTCTTTCTTTCTTTCTTTCTTTCTTTCTTTCTTTCTGTAGTGTTTGCAGGGGATGTTGTCTTCTCTACAGTGTGAAGTTAACATTCAGAGATATCTGCTAAAAATTGAGTCACTCCATCAATCCACAGTCAGTAATTGACCGGCCAGTGAATTCCAGTTAACATTTGTGCATGTGTGTGTATCCATCCCAACCCATAATATGAAAGAAAACAATGCATTGTTTGCCATGAGTGTGTGGACTGCCTGATTCAGGGTCCAAATATCTATGTTCATCACCAGAAACAGTTTTATAACTTTGAAAGCTATAAACTAACATATTTTATGTCTATATAACTCACAAAGAAGCATTCGTTGATACAGTATTACTTTAAATATTTATAATAATCCATCCAACCATCCAACCAAAATTTTGCCATTATAACATTGAGAGGTGAAGTGAATACCACTGATTATCTCTTCATCATGTCATCTGTTAGTGGGTTGGATATTATTAGGCACCAAGTGAACATTTGTTCCTCAATGTTGATGTGTTAGAACGGGCTAGACGACTGGGTCAGATCATCTCCAAAACTTCAGCTATTTTTGGGCTGTTCCCGGTCTGCTATGGTCAGTATCTATCAAAAGTGGTCCAAGGAAAGAAGAGTGGTGAACCAGCGACAGGGTCATGGGTGCAGGTGGGGAGCGAAGTCTGGTCCATGTGATCCGATCCAACAGACGATGCTCCTGTAGTTCAAATTGCCAAGTGTAACGGTACACATATACAGATGACTTCACAGGTCGAGTTCTGAAAGCCTGCTCTGACCAACTAGCACCGGTGTTCACCGAGATATTCAAACTCTTAATGGAACAGTCTATTGTCCCCTCATGCTTCAAACAGTCCACCATTGTTACTGTCCCGAAGAAATCTTAACCCGCCTGCTTCAACAACTACCACTCTGTAGCCCTGACCGCAGTAGTGATAGTGCTTTGAAAGACTGGTCAGAGACTTAATCACTGCATCATTACCAGACACACATGATCCTCTACAGTTGGTGTACCACCAGAACCGCTCTATGACGCCATTGTACATCATCTACACACAACAATGAGCCACCTGGACTGCAGAAAAGGGAATTATACAAAAATGCTGTTTGTGGACTACAGTTCAGTGTTTAACACCATAATTCCCCCCATGCTTACCTCTAAGTTGGAGGTCCTGGAACTCAGTCCTCCCCTGTGTCAATGGATCTCTAACCTCCTGACAGATAGACCAATTCAATTCAATTGATTTTTATTTGTATAGCACTTTTAACAATGAACATTGTCTTAAAGCAGCTTTACACAGATAATGTGGTGATTAAAAGTGAATATGTTCTTTTTAAGTAAGTTTGTCCCTGATGAGCAAGCCGGTGGCGACTGTGGCAAGGAAAAACTCCCCGAGATGGTATAAGGAAGAAACCTTGACCACAAGCCGTACAGGTGGGCAAACACACCTTATCCACCCTCACCCTAAGCACTGGAGCTCCTCAGGTTTGTGTTCTGGGCCTCTTGCTGTACTCACAGTACATACATGACTGTGTGACCACTTCCAACTCCACCACCATCATCAAGTTTGCTGACGACACTGTTGTAGTGGGCCTGATCTCCAACAATGACGAGAGGGTCCAGCTACATTAGTTTAAAAACCTGGTGAGATGGTGCCAGGAGAACAATCTTCTCCTGAATATCAGCAAGACTAAGGAGTTAATAGTGGACTTCAGCATGAAGCAGGAGTGGTCAAAACAACCGCTAAACATCAACAGAACCCCAGTGGAGAGAGTGGACAATTTTCGGTACCCAGGTGTTCAAATCAAAGAGGATCTGTCTTGGTCCTATCACATCAACACCCTGGTGAAGAAGGCCCGGCAACATCTGTACCATCTGAGACGCCTAAGGAACTTTAAACTACCCTCTCAGGTGATAAGGACTTTTTACACTTGCACCATTGAGAGCATCCTGATGGGTAGCATCACTTCCTGGTTTGGGAACAGCACCATGCAGGACAGGCAAGCCATCCAGAGGAATGTACCATCTGCACCGAACTCCATAACCTGCAGGCCATTTACAGCATGTGGTGCCGGAACAGAGCCAGGAAGATTGTGAAGGACCTCAGCCATCCCAACAATGGACACTTCTCTGTTGCGCTTCTGGTCCTTGACAGCAAACACAGAGAGAATGAGTAGGGGCTTTTTCCTCAGGCCATACTGTGTCTAAACCAGGAGACCCCAGCAACTAGCACCTGGACTTCTCCCTTTGTCTCTTTTCCTTCAATGTGCAATTATTTTTGCACTACGTATATGACATTTTAACTCTGGACTTGCACAGCACAGTGTCACATTGTCACCTTATACTACACATGGACAAATCACACTGGATCACTTTAATCTATACTTCTGTCAATATACTTTTAGTGCACCAACATTTCTCTGTGGAGAGAGGAGAACCTTCCAGAAGAACAAGTATCTCTGCAGCACTCCACCAATCAAGTCTGTATGGTAAAGTGGCCAGACGGAAGACAGGATGTTTTTCAGCAGGAGGAACTGGGAGACTAGCCAGCATCAAGAGAAAGGTAAATATACATATTTGATCAAAACCTGTTCCAGAGCACTCTGGACCTCAGACTGGGGTGCCCGCACACGCTTAGTTGCCAATCTGCCACCCTTCCACTCTTCTTTGCTGGGTACACCGCCATCTGAAATTCCCTGGAGAGGTGTGGCAGACAATGGAGTGCCTGTTCTGCTGCTAGTCCCATGCAGCCGCAGGCTTTAGAGCCGGTGACAGTGCAGGCCTGGCAACAGTAAGAGCCAACTTGTCAAGTCGAACCAGGGAAGCAAAACCTCAATACAGCAATAAAAGGCATCCAAACCTTACCAAACTATAAACCCCTACCACAGACCTGTGACAGTGACATATCCTTGCTAAACAGCCTCAACAAATTATTTGGCTGATTTGACATCCAAAACACCACACAGGCAAAGAAGATCTCACCTTTCCCACAGGAGCATGCTGTGTGTCTGTCCCCAGTTAGTGTGGAAAAGACCCTCATGGCAGTCGGACCAGACAACATACCTGGTCGGGTTCTAAAGGACTGTGCTAAAGAACTCAAAGATGTACTAACTGACATCTTTAACATCTTACTGAGTCAAACAGTTGTTCCAAAGTGTTTCAAGGCCACCACAACAATTTCAAGTTCCGTTGCACTGACCTCCATCATTATAAAGTGCTTTGAGCAAATGGTCATGCAGCACATAAAATCCATTCTTCCCACCTCCCACGACCCGTTCCAGTTTGCAAATAGAACTACAGGTTCACAGAGGATGCCAGCTTGGCCGCTCTCCATCCAGCTCTTACACCACCTGGACTATGTGCGAATGGTGTTCTTGGATTTTAGTTCATCATTCAACACATTCATCCCCCAGCAGCTAATACACAAACTGAGTCACTGGAATTCCCCTCTCTGTAACTGGGTGCTAGACTTCTTATCAGAAAGGCCACAAAATGTACGGGCGGGTGGAAAAACATCTAACCTTGAAGTGAACGTCAAAACTCTTATCATACACTGATCGGTCACAACTTTAAAACTACCTGCCTGATATCATATAGGGGCCCTCTTGTGCTACCAGAACACATTTCAAGGCATGGCCTCTACAAAATCTCTAAAGGTGTGCTGTGGAATTTGGCCGATAAACAGCAGATTTCTGTAATTCTTGTAATTTATGAGGTGCTGTTTGTAACTTGTTTATCCAGCACATCCTATACATTCTAAATCAGAATGAGATCTGGTGACCTTGGAAGCTAAGTCATCACCTAAAACTCTATGTTTCTTAAACGGTTCCTGAACAGTTTTTGCAGAGTCCGTGTGCATTATCCGGCTGAAAAAGACAGCAACAGTAGGGAGTACCAATGCTGTGTAGGAGTGTACATGTTAATATAGGTGGTACATGTCAAAGTAACAGCCACATATATGCCAGGACACAAGGTTTCCCAGCAGAACATCACACAGAGTATCATTTCATCATCACACGCCCTACCATCTACATGAAAGAAAATGCGTTTCATCAGACCACATCCTCTTATTCTTTGGCTTCATGGTCTTGATCTGATGCTTATGTACAATAGTTCAGCACTTTTGGTGGTGTATAGAAAACAGAATGATCATTCAGGCCAAATTGCGGCTCTGCACCACGCTGTGATGTTCTGACACACTATCCAAGCCGGCAGTAACTTTTTTCCACTTTTTGTGCTACAGTAGCTCTACTTTGGCTATTGTCAAAGACACTTAGATTCCTTAAACGTGCCAGCTATCATTAGTATGTTTTTTTCCCTGCTTCCAAAACACCAACTTGAGAACGGACTGTTTGCTTGCTGCTTAATGTATCCAGCCTCTTGACAGGTTAAATTGTGTACATTGTGTGTATACCATCATGTAAACATGAACCTACACCCTCTTTGAATGGTTTAACGTATCAGAACATAATAAAAATCTTGTATTTATAAGGTCTTAGAATTGGGTAAATACAACCCCATATGCAACAACACATGACATATTGCACAATGTCATTGTTTGTTTTACAAAAATCGAGCTGAAATGACGAAAACATTTGTGGAGATGCCCAGGTCGTGTAGCTGCAAAACACACTTAAATCATGACCCCTCCACCACTGTGCTTGACAGCTGGTATGAGCTGGTGTTTGTGCTGATATGCTGTGTTCTCATGTATTTTTCCTGTTTTATGGACATTCATCTCCACTATTATCTCGTCTGTCAAAGGAAGTTATGTGGTTTGTTCTTATGCAAATTTGCAAATCTAAGCTGTGCTGCCATGATATTTTTTAGCAAGAAGAAGCTTTCTTTGAGCAACCCTTCCAAACAAACAATACTTGTTTAGTCATCTCTTATAACGTCCTAACTCATGCCTGTTCAATCTATGATGTGGGTTTTTTTGGAAGTTTCTCTGAGCATTGGTCTGACCTTGGCGTGAAATTGCTGGTATGTCCAGTCCTGGGATGATTGGCAACTGTCCTGAATGTTTTCACTTTTACAAATGTTCTGCACTGTAGAATGATTAAATTTAAATTGTTCATATTAGTGGGCAGCGATAGTTATTAGTTAATAGATCATTGCTGATGTCTTTCTTCTTTGCTAATGTGGATGTTCCAGACTAAACCTTGGGCTTTTACAGAGGTGGTCACACTTGCTAATGATCAATTAATCAAGGCATGTTTGATTAACAGCCCCTGGCTGCTACTAACCTCTTTAATTCTATGGATGCAGTAAAGGTGTACTTAGTTTTTCCACGCATTGTTTCTCCATTTCAGCTTGAAGGCGTGGTGTAATATGTCGTGTGTTGTTCATCTGAGGTTGTATTTACCTAATTTTAAGACCTGATAGGGACCAGATGATTTCGGTGATGTCCTGATACATACCACTATAGAATTCAAACAGTTTTATTTACATGGCTGTATGTGGTAAGCCCTGTGCATTTTAACACCAGATGGATTTTTAATTACTTTTCTACTTCAAGTAGATACTACTTCCTTTAGTAAAGTTAAACTGTATGATTTATATGTGTCTTTTTCTGCTGTTACTTTTAGAACCGGAGTGCCAGGGCAGGGGTGGCGTGCTCAAGTCTGGTGCCAGTGTTCAGTGATCAGCCAGACCTCAGCTCGCTGGTGTCTCTGGACAATTTAGCGGTCATGTCAGAGTGTGAAGTGCCTTTTGCCTTTACCCGTGGCTCCCGCTCCCGGGCCAGCCTACCTGTGGTGCGCTCTGCTAACCAGACCAAGGACCGCTCACTTGGTACATCTGTACATACATACACAGATCAATTAGATTGTGTAATCTGGCATTAACAGTCTCGTTAAAACTGGAGTTAGTTACTATAGGAAATTATAGGCACATGTTTTTAGAAAGTGCTGGACATTCAAATCAAATTGTAGCTTAAATACAGTCTTTAAATAACAGAGTATTTAGCAAAAGTGAAAAGTATACTTTACATTTGTTATCGAGAAAAGGTTAACTTTTTTCTGTCTTATTCAAAATTAGTGTGTGTGTGTGTGTGTGTGTGTGTGTGTGTGTGTGTGTGTGTGTGTGTGTGTGTGTGTGTGTGTGTGTGTGTGTGTTAATGCAAGTCATAAGGGTGGATGCAATTTTGTTTTTTTCCATCCAGCCAGTAAAAGGCTCTACTTATGCACACACAGGCATGTATTACTGGCTAGAGACTAGATTGTGGGCAGGCACACATACATTTCCTCACTAATGTACTGGCGCGCACGCAAACCTTTTTTTTTTTTAAACCCTCTTTCAGATT
This sequence comes from Silurus lanzhouensis, assembly GCA_039877035.1. Lineage (NCBI taxonomy): Eukaryota > Metazoa > Chordata > Actinopteri > Siluriformes > Siluridae > Silurus > Silurus lanzhouensis. The sequence goes on from JBCEWE010000436.1 coordinate 113,489, forward strand.
CTCTTTCATGTTTTTATTACCAGTACTCAAAACACACCTACTTTTCTTTTATAGACACAGACGCAAACTTTGAAAGAGAAGCCTCCACTTGGCCCAAAATCACTGATTGGTTGCTTTAAATGCGCAACAGCTGGAAAGAGGCAGAGAGGTAGAGAAAGAAATGGAGAGAAAGAAGGGGAAGTGGGGGGAGAAATTTCTTCTCTAAATAAAGCTTGAGAAAGAACATTGTGGAATCGCAGGGGTTTAGAGACGGTCAGGTTTTTTACTGCACTGCGGAGAGCAACAGTAAGTGTGCTTTTCAGTGTAACTGCTTTGGATATATCTGATTTAAGGATAATGTGATTGTTTAACAGCATGACTTTTAACTCTATTATGTTTTAAATATTTAAAAAGCTTTAGGTTCATTTTGCTGGTCCTGATCTAATTCTAGTCTGTTGTAAGATGTTTGGAGGCATGGCCAGTTCCATCTTCAGTACTTCAGAACTACTCACATTTTTTTTTTACTTTTTGACAAAAAAAGATTGAAAAAGATTAAATAATAGTTTGTTTTTAAAGTATTGTTTATCTGCTCTATAGAACTATAGACGTTTGTTCAGCTATTGGGCTGTAGACGTTTTTTCTAGAATCTATCTGTTAAAAATAATTTAAAGCTGTATTTCGGATGCGTCTGTAATAAGATCTGTAGTTAATCTTCTGTCTAAGCCTGTCTCTTTAAACAATATCCCAATTTGGCTGTGCCGAACATTTGTTTCTTATTTATGAGACAGCAGGAATACACTGAAGCTACGGGGACTTTCTTGCTGAATAGAATCCTCTCCAATGTCTGTGTCTGCATAATTCAATTAGAATTGTTTTTTTTTTTTCAGTTTTATTTTATTTATATTATCTAATAAGAAGTCTATGCTTAAGAAAACGCATATTTTTATGATGCATATTTGATAGTTACTACAGGAAGTACATTTAGAATATGATTACATCAGTTGTAGGATGAACAAATATAAATATTTATTCATTTTACTTTGTGTTAGGCTCACTAAATCACATCATATTCTTCACTGACAGTTTGTAAAAAATAACAATGTAATTTTTTTCATATTTACAAAGTTTGACAAAATTTAATTTCTTTATGGTATGTTTAGGATTAAGAATGGGCTAACTTGAACTTTTGTGCAAAGCTCCAATTATTTAAAAAAATACTAATTATCAAATATTGTGAATAAATATTATATATTTTTCTTCATTGTACAGTGGTTATTTTTTTTCTTATAGGATGTTTTTAATTATATTTTAAAATGTATTTTAATTCCTTATCAGCTAAAAGAAACCAGGGCAGACTTATTTCTAAAGACTGATGATCACCCACAGACCTGATTCTGACTTTTTTAATGCCAGTTTCAAAATAGGAGGTACTTTAATGTGCAACAGCATTTCAGGCATTAGAGAAGATATTTATTGTACCTAATGCCCCCAAATGCTTTGTTATTAAGATTCAGTTGAAACAATATAAACTATATAAAGCCATTCTTTATTTATCTATGGGATTAAATTTGTGCCTGTTTTATGAATAATGTAGTGTGTTTTCTTTTTTTCAATATCTTCTGCAATTAATATCTTTATATTAATATCTCCAAATAATTTTTTGTTTTGAGATTTTAGGTTGTTTCATGCTATTCTGTGCAAAAAAACAAAAAACAATCTCGAGTCCCTTTTCCCTTTCATATGCTCCTATTAACGCCAAATTATGACACTTGCTCAATCAGAAGCCAATGATTGGACTCCTCCAGGCTTTTTAAAAGACTGTAAACTCATGACCTAAATACATGATAAATAATATACATATTATTCATATAAATATATGTAATAGAAATCTGAAATAAATGTGTAATGAATAACATACATATATTATAGATAATTAATGTTTTTTCAATGCACACATCTTGTTTATTTTTTCCTTTATTTGTTTTTTCTTTCTGTCCTTAGTTTCAGCTCAGCTCAGTGTAAGCTCATATCATGGTATCATGTGATCTAAACATTGAAATGTTTACCTGATTCATTATAGAAACGTTGATATGCATTTATTTATGGCTTCTGCCTCCATTTATACATTTCCTTTTGTCATAGCTAAATGATTAATCTTTCTTTGTCTAAATGCATTTTGGCTTTTATTTATTTTATTTTATATATTCAGTAATTAATTGCAATTATATAAAATATTTTGTTGGTATTCTTCAAATAACGTCATCTTGGTAAACTAGCACGAGGATGTGATGTTAGAGACATGTCTCTAAGTCATTCAGGAGCAGGGCCTATGATAAATGCTGATAGACGCATTTAGAATTCATAGTATATTTCATATATCCATTTATTAAAGTAGATTTCTGTCTTTCTTGCTCACTCTCCATCTGTTTTAGGTGTGCTGTACCTGCAGTATGGTGATGACACAAAGCAAATCCGGATGCCCAATGAGATCACAACAGTAGACACAGTGCAAGCGTTGTTCGTCAGTGCATTTCCACAGCAGCTTAGCATGAAAATGCTCGAGTCGCCTAGCACAGCCATTTACGTCAAAGATGACATCAGAAACATGTACTATGAACTGATGGATGTCAGGTATGTGTTATGGATGTGATCTTTTAAGCTACAACATGGTATACCATAATAGCAAAATTTAAAATGCTCACACTGCTTGTGCTTCGACTTATTCAGGTTAATTTTATTTACAAAGTGGTTTTAACAAAAGACATTCTGACAGCAGCTATATGGAACTCCAAATCTAAATATATTTTTTTAAGAGTTAAATATTAAATCTTCTTAACAAAATGTCTGGCGAGGCAAAGAGGTTTTCACCATTGAGATTCAGACACACTCTTGGTTTTTACTGACACTAATTAAAGTAGCTGTTTCATAGCTGTGTGGCTTTGTAGGAAAAACATCTGCCCTCTACAGTAATTTTTATTATTTGCTATCATTAGTTGCTGATTAGGAATCAACACCCTTGAATCAATACAGGTGTGAAAGATAATAATTGTGAAACAAAAGGTGTCAATGTACATATTATTCAATAATTATTATTCATATTTTATATATCCATCGTATATGTTTTTACAGGCCTCAGTCAGCATGTTCAGTGTAAAAGTTCATGACTGTACAATTATAAAAAGACTGAACAATTATGGTTTGCTTAGTAGGGTTGCCAGGAGAAAGCCTCTACTCTCTAAAAAGATCATGGCGGCATACCCTTGGTTTGCAAGGTTGCATCTGAACAAAAACCACAAGACTTGTTGAAAAAATAAGTTTTGGACAGATGAGACTAAAGTGGAGATGTTTGGCCATAATACACAGCACCATGTTTGTCAGAAACCAAACAAAGCATATCAGTACAAATTCCTGATTCCAACTGTTAAGCACAGTGATGGAATGGTGATGATTTTGGGTTTATTTTGCAGCCTCCTTATACCAAAGTATTTTAGAGTCAAATGTCAAATTTCTAATCCTGTCCATCCTCGTCACCCCCAATGAAAATCTCATCATCTTCAACCTCCAGCTCCACCTCCTGTCTTTTACTTAATGCCACTGTCTCTAAACCATCCAACATTGCAGGTCTCACCACAGTCCTATAAACTTTCCATTTTACTCTCTTCTATCACAAATCACTCCTGCTATCACTCTTCTCCACCCATTCCACCCTGCCTGCACTCTTATCTTCACTTTTCTAACACACTCTCCATTACTTTGCACTGTTGACCCCCATGTAACTGAACTTCTCCACCTTCAACACCTCTTCTCCCTGCAACTGCACCACTCTACTGCCATCCCTCTCATTCATACACATGTACTCTGCCTTACTCCTGCTGACTTTCATTCCCCTTCACTCCAACACGTACCTCCACCTCTCCAGGCTCTTCTCAACCTGCTCTATACTCTCAACACAAATCACAATATCATCCGCAAACATCATAGTCCATAATTTTCTTTCTTAAAATATTATTATTATTTTTTAAATACAGTAATTTCCGGACTATTAAACACACCCATATATAAGCCGCACCCACTGAATTTGACAAATATTTTTATTTTGAACATAAATAAGCCGCACCTGTCTATAAGCCACATTGAAAAATTGTCTACATTGAAACTAATGAACTTTACACAGACTTTAATGAAAGACAATGTCTGTTACACGACTTGTATCTAAACAGTAGCCTACCAAGAAAGTAATTATTTACTGTCTTCCTCCTTCCTTTCACAACAATTTCTCTCTAGAGATTTTCTTTTGGCATCGGCCTTTGACAACCCTTAACATTTATCCGGGCTTGGGACCGGCACTAAGAGTGCACTGGCTTGTGCAACCCTAATGTCGGGGTTACTTTATTATAATAGTTTTTTTATTTTGTATTTTTTATAACATAGTTCATTAAATAAACATTTGTGGACATCACTAGTTAAAATTTTTTAAATAAGTTTTGATAAAATGCCTGCTTGGTTTAATAATTTATAAAAGGATCTTTTATAATATTTTATTAAAATAAAATTGCCTTTATTTTTATTTATCACAAATTGATAAAATTGACACAAATTAAGTGGACTAAATTAAATAAATGGAAATGTATATATTTTTCATTTGTTAGACCCCATTTGGGTAATACAGATACTCCCTTGAGATGCAAAATTGTCAAGATTTTCTCCTTTTAGGAGCAATTCTTGAAGGAATTGCTAAAGAATCCGGAAGCTATTGCCTGCATGTGCAAAACAATGCACTACAAATTGTATTTCCGTTATGAAGTGATTAGCCACAGTGACACTGCGCTGACTCTAGTTTCTTTTTTGTGTGTCTATGTGTGTTTACATATTACCAGATTTTTTAGAAAGCATTAAGTTGAAACGAAACGTGTTTATTTTTATAGTTTTTTTACAGTTTTACAATTACAGTGTCCACCAGTGTCAAAATCCTCCTCTTGTGCCTGGGCCAGTCCAAGTTTGATTTTGTGGTGTGTTTAGGATTTAATGATGATCCTTTTATGGACGGCATCTTCTTTTAATCTTTAGCTTATTTACAAATGGTATGGTGTTTATGGTATCTATGCTTCTTTCTACTTTCCTGTGCCGATGGCTGCAAAACAAACCCAAAACATACTGGGAATCAATCAATATCTTGACAGAGATATTAAATGAGCTGATAACCACCTCCTGTCTTATACAGTAAAGCCATAGTGATTTAAGTTAAACTTTATAATTATCTTCCTTGTCTCTCTTTCTCTTATATAGTGATAATAAGTTATGGTCAAAACTAGAACATACCACATAAACAAACTCACTCTCTCTCTCTCTCTCTCTCTCTCTCTCTCTCTCTCTCTCTCTCTCTCTCTCTCTCTCTCTCTCACACACACACACACACACACACACACACACACACACACACACACACACACACACATATTGATCAGAAATAAGATACAAGCCACATGCACACACCTAATTACTTTATGATTGAGTTTTGTGTGCTGTCACTCAGACACTGTAGTGGTAGTTCACTTCATAACACAGACCAGACGGATAGGCAGAAGTGAAAGCAGTAGAAAATAATCTTTTACTCATGGATTCCACTTTTGACAAAGAGTCTTTTTGTTCTGTGCCTGATGAAATGTTGTCTCTCCTCTCGCCCAGGCTTTCTTCACTTTCTTGCAAGGATCTCCCTTCTAACCTTATTTATCCTGCAGTAACTAAGTTCAAGAGCCGAAATTATTACCACACTCGGCCGCGGTCTGATGGTCATGTTTGGGAGAAATATATGAAATGTTTGAATCTCTCCTTTTCTAGGAGCATCACAGATCAGTCGTGTTTAAAGGTTTACCACAAGGACACAGCACATGCCTTCAGCCATGCAACACGGCCCAGCAGTGGAGACTCCAGGGTGAGTGCTAGCCTTGATCAATATACTTTAATAAGTAATAGAGATGCTTAATGGTTGCTCATGTTTATTGACTGTGGGGTCCAGAGGTCCAAAATTGAAATCAAATTGCTCTAAAAGTGGTTATGATGATGATTCTGACCTAATTCACTGAATATAAGGACAAATCATTAGGAGATTTCATATTGCAGGTTAAGAAAGTATGTGTGAGGTCATTTGAAATATGTAGCTATATTTCAAATATAATGTAAAAAATAAGTATCAGGTTAGGAATGTTCTATTTGTTGTTTCTGTTGTTTAGGAAAAAATACTTGTTGTTACTGAACCTTTCACATTAATATTTTTATTTACAAGGCCTGCTACATTTCCATGCTCCTGGTTACTTTGAATGTTGTCTTCCCTGTGTGTTGGTAAGAGGATTAAACTCTTATTGTTCAAATGTTTGTTGTCTTGTGACTTTGTAGGCAGTCCAGGCAGCTCTGCTGTTTTATGGAGGAAAAGAAACAATAAGCATTTATTTGCATATTACAAGAGCAACATTGGTCTAAAAGCTTGTCTTTGTTTTTATGGCTTTTTGGGTAAGATGGGCTTTTTTTTTCTAGAAATCATTTATTTAAATTGTGCTCAGGTGATTTAGGAATATCCATAATAATAGTACAAAGGTACAAAAATATTAAAGGTATTAAAAGTATCTTTGATGGTACAGCTTCAATGATGAGCAAATATGTAGTTAGTGTAGTACTTATGTTTCTGAAAGTTTATTAACATGCACAAGTGTGTGAAACTATTGTGTTCCTTATGATTAAGTACAATCCAGGATTTGTGACTATAAAACACAGCAGGAGTCAAGGTTCAGGCAGGGTAATTATATCCATAATGATAAACTTTAACAGGCATGGTCTGACCACAACAGTGATGGACAGAAACGAAGTGAATATAATTTGTTACTGTATTTAAGTAGCTTTTTCACGTATCTGTACTTTACCGAAGTATTTCCATTTGGGGAAACTTTTACTCTAACTTTAGCTTTAACATCTTTTTTATGAATGAGTGGATAAAAACATAACTGGCCAAGCATGCAGCAAGCCACCAATCAGGGTAGAGCATGGGTTGTTTTTAACTTGTTTTAATTCTCACTTGGTGGTATCTATTTATCACCAACATACAGTTCAGCATCAGTTCAACAGCAAGCAGAACATTTTGAGAGAAATAAATGATGGACGAAACTTCTGACTCGAACTGTTTTAAACTTGTTTTAATTTCAGCTTGAATAGGGGAAATGTGCAAAAGATAAATGTGTGTATGCAGCTCATAATGAGGATAGTAAAAGCTAATCCATATAATTAAATAACTAATAACAGCTCATCTAATAATTATAATAATATTAATAATAATAATAATAATAGCTAATAACTGTATATCACTTAGATTATGCTGTTGCCTGCTAAGCCTTTACTTAGAGCAACAATATTTCATTTAGCTGCATACATAATTTATAGTATGTATTTTATAATAATGTGTGTAGCAACAAAGCATTTACAACCTACTGTAACTAGTCTAGTTTGATTGTAGTTAAACTGGCACTTATAGGTGATGTCCTAAAGGTTTTCTGTGATTGTACTGAAAAGGTCCTTGTATGGATCTTATGGCTACAATTAGCCAAGGAGTTGATTGGTTCTTGGTTCTGAGAGTTTAATAAATTGTGCACAATGACATGGGTATTTAATTGCGTAATTGCGCATTTATACATTAAATGTCTCCAAATTTGTGGACTGTTCTGAGAATATGTTTTACTCATCAAGTGATGGTAGCTAAAGGAGACAGAAGCTTCTCAAAGCTGAAACTAATCAATTGTGGACAATTTGGGTCATGGCGTTGTTTACCCAGAGAGTCATTCAAGCTAGAACCACCATTGCTGCTTGGTGGTGTCAACTTGGTGTGAACATACAGTTCAGATTTAGTTCAACAGCAAACATTTTGAGAGGAAAAAATGATGAAAGAAACTCTTGATGTTAACTCGCTACAGCACCCGTGGCCTTATTTACATGTTTTTTGTTTTTTTTTTAACCTGGTGAAAAGGTTTTGGGCTCATGATAATCTATTAGATATCAATCAGTGTTTAACTTATTAATATCATTCTATTAATAGTTCGGTGTGCTAAAAGTAACATTAGCATTCACATAAACTGTTGATTAAGCAAAAAGTCTTGTGATAAAAATGATAAGAACATTATAATTATAATAAATCATAGTACTTTGGATACTTGAGTACATTTGAAGGGAAATACTTTTGTACTTTTACTCAAGTGAATGAGTCATATTTTACCTTCTGTATCTCTTTTACTCAAGTACATGCTTTGTGTATTTCGTCCACTACTGCTTAATACATAAATGAATAGAAAGCTTAAATTTTTACATTTTGTCTAACCAATTTACTTTTACACGAAATTCACACGAACAAATATTCTCTAATGATGTAATCTGTATGAAAGAAGAGGTACAGTTTCTCCAGTTACTTCATTAATCGTCCATGTGGAAACATAGCTTAAGTTCCGTTCCGTGTCCTGATGATTTACATAATTGTGGTGTAAAAATGTGTTTGCCCCCTTTCTGAGTTCTTATTGTTTTTCATGTGTATCACACTTAAATGTTTCAGATCATCAAACTAATTTAAATATTAGTCAAATATAACACAAGTGAACACAACATGCAGTTTTTAAATGAAGGTTTTTATTATTGAGGGAAAACAAAATCCAAAACTACATGGCCCTGTGTGAAAAAGTGTTTGCCCCTAAACCTAATAACACACAACTTCCAAAAAGTTCAACTTTTGTCTTGTCAGTCCACAGAGTATTTTCCCAAAAGTCTTGGAGATCTGAGACGATCCTTTATGTTCTTTTTGCTCAGCAGCAGTTTTCATATTGGAACTCTGTCATGCAGACCATTTTTGCCCAGTCTCTTTCTCATGATGGAGTCATGAACACTGACCTTCACTGAGGCCAGTGAGGCCTGCAGATCTTTGGATGTTGTTGTGGGGTCTTTGATGAGTCGTCGCTGTGCTCTTAGGGTAACTTTGGTCGGCCGGCCACTCCTTGGAAGCTTCTCCACTGTTCCATGTTTTTGCCATTTGTGAATAATTGCTCTCACTGTGGTTCACTGGAGTCCCAAAGCTCTAGAAATGGCTTTATAACCTTTTCCAGACTGATAGATCTCAATTACTTTCTTTTTCATTTGTTTCTGGAATTCTTTGGATCTCTGCATGATGTCTAGCTTTTGATGATATTTTGGTCTACTTCACTTTGTCAGGCAGGTCCTGTTTAAGAGATTTCTTGATTGTGAACAGCTGTGGCAGTGATCATGTCTTGGTGTGGCGAGAGAAATTGAACTCAGGAATGCTAAATCACAGTTAACAGGGGGGCAAACACTTTTTCACACAGGGTCATGTAGTTTTGAATTTTGTTTTCCTCAATAATAAAAACCTTAATTTAAAATCTGCATGTTGTGTTTACTTGTGTTATCTTTTACTAATATTAAAATAAGTTTGATGAATTGAAACATTAAAGTGTGACACACGTGCAAAAAAATAAGAAATCAGCATTACAGCATACCCTGGAAGCACGGTTGTACCCTAATCTGATATAAACCATTTTAGTGTTCTGATTAATCTAAGGATTGGTTAAACCAGGGGCATTCAATCTTTTCCACAAAGGGCCAGTGTGGGAATGAAAACCTGCACCCACAGTGGCTCTTTGTGTAAAAGATTGGACATCCCTGTCTTAAACCCTACAACCTTAGGCTATAGGGTATGTAACTTCAGCATCTCCAACCAACTGCTCTTGTATTTTCTGAAACCCACTTTGAAAGAATTATGCAATGGCTAACTACACTAAAAACAATTTGTGCCATTTGTGTATAACATAACTTTTGTGTGTTATGTAACATAACCTGAGTGCTGTTTGGGCTTATTCTGTTCATGCTTCAGTTACATGATCTTGTTGCACATTTGAGCAAGTTGTGAACAGAACAGTCAAACTAAACTTTAAAGTTATTTAAAAGAAAAATAATATTGTGAAAAAATAGATTTCATTTTACTCACTAGTAACCATTATAACCAGTGGCGGGCCGTGCATTTGGTACCTGAGCCTTCAGTGGAGACTTACCCGAATTAATCCACCTCTAAATAGCATCACTATCACGTCACAGTTCATAATTAATATTTAAATAAAATAAAATACAACCTACTCACCAGAGATGCAGACTCATAACTTCCTCAGAGGCTGTAAGTCAGTGGTACCGCTCGTATTCACTGGTCTGGAAGTGGAGAACAAACCCTTTCCCGAGCTGAGACAAGCTAGCTAGCTTCGGGGTTGGCCGACCTCCTCACGATGTCTAACTTTTCTTACAAATATATTTTTAAGTATGTCCGAGACCAAATCAGTTTCTCTTCCTCTGTAGGCATAAAAAAGTCTAAATCAGATGTATTAATGTGTGCAGCACGCTAGCTGGCCCTTTAAAGCAAATATAAAATCTGATTGGTTAAAGAAACAGAGCTTTTTCTCAAGGAGACCATGGTAAAAAGGCCAGCAGTACAGACTTTGAAGGCCCTGGGCAGATTAGATTGACATGGCAGCACATAGAGGCTGAAATCTGATTGGACAAAGAATCTGACATTCACATACATGTACTGGAAGCAGTGCAGCCAAGAGGAATACTACGAAATGAAGAGAATAAACTGTTTGGAATAAATTAATACAATTTCATGGAACAAATATTAGAATTTAGGTTGTAAATGTAGGTCAGTGCAGTCAGGTCTGATAGTGTTTAGGACAGTGGAGAATTCTTTGCTGGCCCTGACCGCCCGCCACTAATTATAACTGATAATTGACTCAAGCAAAGATTTTGTTAGACTTTTAACATTTTGTTAACTTAAAATGAACCTATTTTATTATTGCAATAAATATTCAAGCATTGTTGCCAGAGTTTTCTTGTCTTATAGTGTATTTCCCCATTATTCTTAAACGTGTGTGCAGTTGCTGTTACAGTAAAAGTGTACAATTCTGTGAAATGTCATTGAGCCTTTATGTAAAAGAAAACAAATCGATTTAAGTTTTTGCAGTTTTACTGACCCTTTATTAACAGAGGGCACACAAATAGACTGAACACTATGTAGATTGTAAAAGTCTACAATTGTGGACTGTGTGTGCATGAAGGAATACCCAGGCATGCAAGTCTGTACCCGCAGTTAAATCAGATATGTAAACGCAGGTTTAATAAGCACACCAGATTTTACCCTGCATCTGTGCAGACATGCTCATATTATGGGAATATGATTGCAATAACAGTTACTTTAGCACATGGAGAGGGGGAGAAATACAAGTACAGAAAGTTATTTTAAACCAGATTCAGGTGAAAACAAACCCAAACTGGTTGCATGCATTTGAAGTAAATGTCAAGATTTTTGTGTGTTCAAAACTACAGGAGAATGGAGAAAATGTCGAGTGTGTGAGTGTGTGAGTGTGTGAGTGTGTGAGTGTGTGAGTGTGTGAGTGTGTGAGTGTGTGTGTGTGTGTGTGTGTGTGTGAGTGTGTGAGTGAGTGTGTGAGTGAGTGTGTGTGTGAGTGTGTGTGTGAGTGTGTGTGTGAGTGTGTGTGTGAGTGTGTGAGTGAGTGTGTGAGTGAGTGAGTGAGTGAGTGAGAGATTTGTTTCTTTCCATTGGGCTATATTCAGTATTTTCAGAGACTGCTGTTTGTGTTTTAATTTGGTTTTATTTTTGTTTCAATTTGGTTTTATGCTAAGATGTGATTATAAACTGATTCTTTATACATTTTGTGTGTGTGTATCTCAGTTTGCCTGGGATATAGCATTTAAATAATGGATATTTTTTGAGAAAATAATATGGTATTAATCCATAATATAATGGTGTTAAACTATAGTGTTAATGTTTCTGCTGTATTCCCTGGTACTATTTAAATTTTTTAAGGTTCAGCCTACCTTTACTCTCAAAACAAAAGGGGGTATTTATGGTATGAATTCCACAAGATGTAGTAAACATTAGCATTCAGGTCTATGATTGCATCTTGCACTTAACATAGGTTTTTCAGGTGCTGTGAATCTCATTTCCTTTTCTATTTATGCCACCATTCTCCAAAGCAACTTATAAAAGTGCCTTTAAGTCTCTACTCACATCCATATTTGTTCTATTGGATTTAGATCTGTTGACCAGTTTATTGATATGTTTTTCAAACCAGTTTAAGATGACTTTTACTTTGTGAAATCAAAACAGAGGTGGGAAGTACAAACACTTACGTTACTGTACTTAAGGTACTTTGTGTGGCTTTTTCAATCTACAACTGGTGTATCCTTTTCTGGATCTCACACATCATAGACTTGTGCTAGATTACAAAACTAACAGCCAGCAAGGCAAAAGACCACAAGTAGTACTGTAAGGCTAACAGGGAAAGGGTCTACGTTTATTTGTATAATCTCCTAATAACAAAAAAAATGCTGTGTTCAGTATAATACAGAATGTAATACTTTTTACGTGCAGAACATCGTTCAAATCTAAGTTCCCACGGGAATGTATTAAGTGGCGGACCGCAAGTTTGTTTAGTCTCCGCCTTGAACTTTGAGCACATTTGTATTATTATTAAACTTGAAAACATGCACAACAATGCCAGAGGTATGAAAAAAGAAACTGGAGTCAGCACACTGTCACTGTGGCTACTCACTTTGTACCAGAATTACGATTTGTAGTGCGTTGCTTTGCGCCTTTGCAAAATCACAGCAACTTCTGGTTTTATGACACTCTCACAATATAGAATCTTTAGCGTTTGCTTCCAGAATTTCTCTTAAAAGAAAAAAATCCTGACAGTTCCGCATATCGAGGGAGTGAATAAAAGAAGGATAGAAGGAATGAATAAAGACATTTGTCAGAGTATGCTAAAAAATCAACGTATCTAATAAAAACATGTATTGCATTAATTTGACTTATCCTATTTTATTTTTTATATATTTTTTTCTTTATAAAATATCACCATTATTTACCACCAAATATTATTTTATATATTATTTAGCCAAGCAGGCATTTTATTTTAAATTGTTTAAAAAATGTAAACTTATGTTTACAAATGTTAATAATAATAAACTGCCTTAATAAAAAACAATAAGCAATGTTATGTTTTGCATTTCCTCTCCCTAACCATTCTGAAATTGTACCAAACCGAGGTACGGTCTAAACCATTAATTTTGTGTACCATTACACATCTAATTATTTATATATATAGTGGTGTGTATATATGAGTGACCAAAATTCCTCCACAGTGCTGTAACAGACTCATTGCAAGTTATCACAAACACTTGACTTAAGGGTGGCCTACCCAAACACTTTTTCACATGGGGCCATGTAGTTTTGGATTTAGTTTTCCCTCGTTAATAAAAACCTTCATTTAGAAACTGCATGTTGTGTTCACTTGTGTTATCTTTTACTAATATTTAAATTAGTTTGATGATCTGAAACATTAAAGTGTGACAAACATGCAAAAAAAGAAGAAATCAGTGTGTGTATGTATGTTTTGTGTGTGTGTGTGTGTGTGTGTGTGTGTGTGTGTGTGTGTGTGTGTGTGTGTGTGTGTGTGTGTGTGTGTGTGTATAATATATATTACACCCACACACTCACCTACACAAAAAATAAAACTATTTGATTAGAAAACCAGAATCTTTCAAAAGACTATACAGCTCTAAAAATCTTTAATTTTTTTCATCGCTAGGCAATATATGGTAAATTCTACTGGGTGTAGATTTTTATTTTGTCTCGTTTTATAGCATTAAATACTGTGTGTGTGTGTGTGTGTGTGTGTGTGTGTGTGTGCGCGCACACACATTTGCCTTATTATATTACCTTGGTTGACACACCCATCTTTTTCTCAGGTAAAATTATTACCCTCTGTCCCCTAGGACAAATTTATGTACCTTTAATCCAGGTCACCTTTATTTTTGAGGTTTTTCTGACGTATTTCCACAGAATTTCATAAAAAAAAAAAAAAAAAAGGATATCAACATACACTGGTTTTAAAAAATGCTAAATGTTCAACTCCTGTCTCCTTCTTTACTTTGCTGTAAACTTCCCCATGAGCCTCAACATTTGTCTAGGAAGAAAATGCAATTGTACAATTTATTTTAAAATAGATATTTCATTGTGATTATCAATGAAGTAGACACCCAATGAAGTAGACACCTAAAATACCAAAATGTCACCAATTGAAAGCGTGTTTGTGTATGTGACAAACTAAACTAAATGCACTTATTACATTATTATGTGGGTAAAAATATATTTGGATAAAAATACAAATGTTAAAAGGAACTGTGGTACGCACATCAAGTAATGTTGGGCATTTAAACAGGTTATTGTTAATGATTTGCTAAGTGTAGTTGAGTTTGTGCTCTGCATTGTTAAAGAACTAAAGTGAAAAGAGACATGGGCCTCACCTGTGCTGGGTGTGGTTTTGGTTGGGCATCTGACTCAGTGCTGTAAAAAGCCTTGATTGTTAGAAACGAGAGTAGCACAATGAGTAATTGACTGTTTGACCTTTCAAAGAATGTCAGGGAAAAAGCTCCAGATCAAAAAGAGTTTTAGTTTGTTTTTGTATTAGGTTGGTAAATGGATAAATGGATGTAAAGTATAAAAGGTTTTGCCTTTTTATTTACATTTAAGCACGTCTTTATGATTGTGTTAAAAGAAGTGACCATGTCATGGTACCCCTTTTCTGCGACAATGGGTTTAACATTATTTCCAGGTGCATCATACGAAACAGTGCTAAAAAGTGAAGTCAATAATGTAGTGAATTCATCATACTGTTTCACTCACATCACTCAGATTTATGTAAATTAGATTTCACTCACATCACTCAGATTTATGATGTAATTAAATTATTTGGTAAATATAAAAAAGCCCAATACTTGACTAAACAATATTATCTATCATATGTCTTTTTTCATCATTTTCATCAACATTACCTGGATTTGTTTAAATGGTAAAGAATACTTAAATAATCCAGTACAAAGAGCATTTCTTGCAAGAACACAGACAGGCCGAGCTGCATTCCAGCTTGTTTCATTTTCACTTGTTAAGACCTTTTGCCACTTTCACTGCTGACATGGTTATTCCTGTTGGTCCTCATTGCTGAGGTAACAGGAAGGAAACTATAGACTCACACTAAAGTGATTTTCTAAAGGTGGTAGTGTCAGCATCGGTTCTTTGTGTGTTCTGCCTGTGCCAGTCTGCAGGAGCATTATTTATGTCATTTTCCTGCCCAGTATTTATCCCAGTCTTTCTTGTTTTCTCTCTCTCTCTCTCTCTCTCTCTCTCTCTCTCTCTCTCTCTCTCTCTCTCTCTCTCTCTCTCGCGCTCTCTCTCGCACTCTCTCTTTTACTCTAGACATGCAGTATTTACAGTTTACAAAAGGTTTAATTTAATAATAGTAATAAGAAGGTTCAAAAAAGTAAAAATACAATTGTTTGTTTTATTATCCAAATGTTTTTCAGCATTTTCTGCAGGTTTACAGTATGATGTTATTTTGTGCTTGATGGGTCTCATTGCACTGGTAAATTTCCTCTTCACAGACTTCACTTGACGAGGTTAACAAACAAACTTGCTAAGTTGCTAAGAGATTAGAAAGTGCAGAAGTTTGTTTTGATTGGCATTAGATGAAAATCTTTTCAATGGGATGTGAAGTAGGGAAGATGTTTCCTCTATTTGTCTATAATTATGTTATATGTTATGGTATGTTATAAGGTTTTGTTTGGTGCAGTCCTCTTTCTACTTCATTTTGCGTTCAGTGAGGGCACACAAAATAGGATCTTGTGTCTTTTTGTCCTCCTGTCTCTATGGCTGCGTTGTGCTCACTGAGTCTGGTCGGAATTATGTGGGTGTTTGTCCCGTTTAATAAACTCTTGGTTAGTGAGTGGCGCACCAGTGTTAGCAGCACCAGATACTCATCTGACAGGAGGCATTTGACTTCAGTATGTAGAAAAATAACACTGCGTGCTGCAAACTATTCAAAGTTATTCATAATTCATCATCTGTGAGGGAGGAAGTATGTGTGTTTGTTACCTGTTTAACTGTGATTCAATAAAAATTTTTTGCAGAGCTGTTTTTACAATTGACATTGTCTCAGATCAGCTTTATACAGGTAAAGCCTTAAGTTTATTGCATATAAGGTAGTTCTTTATAATTGTTTATCCCTGATGTGCGAACCAGTGGCAACTGTGGCAAGGAAAAACTCCCTTAGATGGTATGAGGAAGAAACCTTGAGAGAAACCAGGGAAACCCATCCTCATCCGGGTGGCACCGAATGTCCATTCATTGCAGTCCCGGCTGATTGCTAGCCCTTATTAGTGACCTCTGTAAGTGGACTTCTGGGACATCTGAATAATTAAGAAAATACTGGAAATAATGAGGCCCAGCCCAGGAACAGGTACTGGGTGTTGAGGCTTGCCCAATCACTGTTGTTTTATCAGTTTGGTGAATGTCCCAAGTGGAAGCGGGTTTGTACTTCTACCTGTCCAATCACGACTTCTTTGAGATAATTGTAAGTTTTGCCTGCTTCAGCATTCCTAAGACAGCACTCAGACACTGAATGTACTGGCTTATTGCTTTGAATAATATTATTTAAATAGGGTGAAGTATAGGCAGCTTGTGGACAGAGGACTTTGTCAATGGATCACTAATGTTTTCAGGGCTAGTGACAATATAAAATGAAGGTGATTGAATTGGTGTTACCCAAGTGGAGTGGAAAAGGCAGTTTTCTCACGAGATATTGGAGTCAACAAAATCTGCCAATATATATATTTGTCAAATTCAGTGTTGGATGTGAAACACTGGGTTCATCATCAGTTTTAGATACTCACTAGCATTTAAAAAGTCCACACAGAGCACACAAACTATCTGTCTTGAAAACCAAAGCTACATGCCTGAACCAGTCATTGTTGGACTCCTTTATTACCCCCACAATCACTAGCTCCCCTTGGCTTTTGACTCTTTGACTTTTACTTTGGACAAGATCATTAAGATCAAGATCATGTTTTCATGAGCAATGAAAAGCATTGAGGTATCATTTTGGATTAATCTATGCTAAAGAGAACATGAGAGTTATACCCTGCACTTAACAAGATTGAGACTATTCTATATAAGTGTGTTACATGGGACAGTAATATTTCATGTCATGTTTTAAATATACAATTTTTTGTATTCCCACAGATGCACAGGGAGGTGATGTACACAAGTCGAGATGCTCCTCTGATGCGTCAGACAAGTAACAGTCCGTCTATGCCCTCTAGTCCCCATTCGATAACGTCTTTGCCTTCACGGATCCCTTTTGGCCCCCGCTCATCTGGAGGAGGAGGAGCCACCATGCCTCGTGAGAGACCAGGCCACTCACTGGCCACACCCACACGCTCAGCTTCACCATGCTCCAGTGCCATCCTTGAACGGCGTGATGTCAAGCCAGATGAAGATGTCTCTGCTAAAGTCATGGGGAGGGGTGGAGAGGGAATGTACAACGATACCTTTCTGATACATCATCATGCTCCACTCTCAGAAACACTGGACCAAGGCTACCACCGTGGTTCTCTCCGTGCTTATGGTGTTCCTGCAATGACTATGGAGCCAACAGAGCACCACTCAGTGTTTCGTCAGAAAAGCTGGAAAACTCCACCCCCATCACCACACAGGATGGGTGAGATGAGAATAATCGACATCCAGGCAAGCCAGTCTCAAGGAACTCTGGGTCTTGAAAGATCTTCACCAGTGAGACAATCGTTAAGAAAGGAAGGGCCTATTGTTGATAAGGGAAAGAATGCACTGGGGTCTCCAGTAACCTCTGATTATGGTCATGGTCCTTTGGCACCACCCAGTGAACCTCCAACACAGTAAGTGTGCTTTGGGGAGAAAGCACCTGTGAAGATATAACTAAATATCTCCTTACCATCATCATGCAAATGCATGCTAACCCTGAATGAATGCTCTAACTCAATATATTATTTTACCACAAAATGCAGAGGGTAATTGTCTGTTTATACTGGTTCACTGAAAATTATATTGATCCGTCTTGTAATCAGTCTAATGATTACAAGGCCCTTTTTTATTTAGAAATTGTAAAAAAAAAAATAGTAATAGCCAAAATTGATAGAATTTAATGCTGTTTAAAATTTTACATTTGAAGGGCATTTGAGTCTATACACAACAATTGTCAGCAATACTATGATACACTAGATGGCCGGAAGTTTTTTGGATAATTGGATAATCCAGATTTGGTTAACTCCTTTCTGTATAACTTTCTATTCTTCTTGGAAGACTTTTAATACATTCTGAATAATGCCTATATTGACGTAAGCATACGGTCAGGGAGTGTTGGCTGGGGGAGGTCTAGGGCAAAGAGGTTGGGGTGAGAGGTGTGTGATTCTATTTCAGCCCAAAGGTATGCAGTGTGGTTAAAATCAGGGCCACACTGTAAAAAGAAAATGTAATGCTATAGCACACAGTCAGTTTTCAAAGTTAATGTGTTGTAATGATCCGAACAGCTTTTATAAGGTGTGAATTGTGATTGCTAGATGACTGGGTCAGAGCATCTCCATTTGGCAGTTCTTGTGTGGGTATTCCTGGTATGCAGTGTTTAGTATCTACTAAAGTGGTCCAATAAAGGTGAACAGAGAACTGCTATCAAGTGATAGTAACATGAGCTTCAGAACTGGGTCATTAAACAGTAGAAGAAGGTGACATGGAGTGGTGGTACCTGGTTTATTTAAACTCATTTGGAAAGCTTTGTGTTGCTCACTTATCATCAGGATGCACTATGAAAGACAGGCGGAAGCAATATGATTCTCTGCTCGATGTTCTGGTGGAAAACCTTGTCTGCTGGCATTCATATGGATGTATTTTCATATGTTACAAATTTCTAAACAGAACCTACTGTAAAGCTGCAGACTAGAAATACTTCATGTCAGTGGTGTTCCCTAACAGCAGTGACCCCTTTCAGCAGAATATTGTGCAGTGCCCTGTTGCAACAATTGTTCAGAAATGTGTCCTCTTTTTGGGCATATAATGTTGCTGAAGCACGACCTGACGAACTGCTGCAACCCCAGATCATAACACTTGCCTCACAGACTTGATGGCTTTATTATAAGCACTAGACACTATTAATTTGCCGATCTTCTTACCTTGATTAACCCATCATTCTGAAGAGGGGGAAATCTGGATTTAAATCTGGTGATGCAGCCATTGGTGTTCATGTAAAAAAAAAAAAATTTAAAAAAAAAGGAAGTGGAGGGGACACCTCCCTGAGAAGCACCACTGTTTATGACAAGGGCTTAATTGCGAGTTTTCCCTATCTCATTATCTGTGGCCCATCTGTCAGGAAGTACAGGACCAATACATTGCGTTGTTTTAAAAATATATCCCTAGTACCATGATAGACTTACTATTGTGGTGAGGTCATTGTTATACAATTACAATCAATATACATTTTCACATGCACAAACAAATTAAATAGACAAAGAAATTAAATACAGTAAAATTTAAAATTGCACCACTGTACCAGAGTTCATTAGCATTGGAACTCGTACTCAGGTGTGCACAGGCTGTTTTAACACACAAAGTATCCTGCACATGTCTTTTAACCAATGATATTAGTAATGATCAGATAGGATGGATTCTAATGAAAAAGATTGATAGAATCAAGTGAATCAAACAGATCCAGACAAATGCTTTAGTGGGATTCAGGCTACAGTAAATATGCCCAGTATTGAGAAACCACATAGTAACTAAATACTGTAATGCTTGCATTACAGCTCATCTTGCAGTTGTCTTACTATACTTTTTTTATTACTGTTGTAACCTGTTATGCATGTGCGCACACACGGTTAGCAGTGAGCATTTGCATCTGTGTTTGCTGTCTCTCTGCAGACAGAGAATGAGAGCTATGGAGGAGCAGATAGCCAGTCTAAGTGGCCTTGTGCATCATGCATTACTAATGGATCCCAGCATTAAAAGAAGTGACAGGGAGCATGTCAGGTAAGCAGGGCAATCTGAGAGGTGTAGTCTAGTATCAGTAGGTTGCATAACTACTAACTGTCAGCATGGCCTGGCTGCTCACACTAACTCATTAAACTAGTTTGCTTGTTCTAATGTAACTTACTGGTATATCATGGCTACAGTATTGTTTGTCTTTGTGCTTGTTATATGCTGTTTATTTCCTGTTATTTCAGTGATCAATCCATGAAGTCGGGATCACCTATTCACATCACATCTAGAGCAGGTTAGATCTGGTTTTCTAGTTTTTTAATTTCCTCTTTCACCTTGCCTGTATTCTTGTTTTATTTAGTTTCTTTGTCTGGCTAAATGTGAACTGTATGTGACGGTGATGCACATTATAATGCGGAACCAACCATTATCTCATACAAAAATGTAGTGTGTTCTCTCATTTGCTTCATGACACAGAGTTAGTTACCAATTAAACCTGTTCACACAGTTACACTTTCACTCTCGCACAAGCATGTGCTGCTACATTATGACTCATAATAAATCTATTGGGTTCAAATAGGTTCAAATATTTGTTTCAACTTTTAACACAGTTTTAGGTATATTATATTTAACAATTTAATGCACATGGGTCTGTATAGGTACAGTGGTATGCAATAATACTGTCCTCGTTACATTACATTACACATTACACTATTTTTCAGGTTATAAGATTGGTATTCAGACTGTTGCTATAACACATTTTAAAGGTTTTGTGATAATCCGTTGCTATTAACATTTAAAGTGTCACGATCTTTGTATAAATACACCTGTTACTGACATGCCATCCAACAGCAAAAATAAGTGAGTGGCCGTGGTAAAGAGAGCAGCAGTCAGAGAAGCAGCCAAGAATTCAAGTGTAACTCTGGTTGAGTTGGAGAAATCTACAGCTCAGAACGGAGAAGCTTTTCACAGGAAAACTATAGTCCTGGCTATCCACAAAGCTGGGCTAATGCTAGAGTGGAGAGCCTTATGAAATTCCATGCTTGAGACTTGTTAATTTTATGTCTTCTGATGAGCCCAATATAGAATATGTTGGACTTTGCATATAGCACTTCTTTTGGGATCATCGTCTTTTGTATTTATAATTTTTTTTTTATATCATTTTTATAAATTGATACCTTTCAAACTATAGTTCTCTAACAAAATCTGTGTATATTTGGGTTTAGTTGTACACAATTGTTTTATTTTATGCAGCTTCATTATTTAATATTTAAATTTAGTTGATTTCTTACACTGTAGGTTGAAAGTGGATAAGATGGATGGTTGGTGAATATGTACTGTATATGTACAATCTTCTAGTGGTTAAGATGCAGCGCTCTCACTGCTGCGACCCGGGTTCGATTCCCAGTCAGGGAACCATCCCCAGCCACTCTCAGTGCCGGTCCCAAGCCCGGATAAATTGGGGAGGGTTGCGTTAGGAAGGGCATCCAGCGTAAAACATGTGCCAAATCAAAAACGTGCGGAGGATCCGCTGTGGCGACCCCTAACGGGAGAAGCCGAAAGAAAGTTATTTTTTTATGTACAATCTACTTTTAATAATATTGAATAAAACTAAATATAATAGTTTTATTGATTTAGACTTAGCCTTGATAAAATCACATTCTTATTCTATTATGTATTTTTGTATGTATTTTTATAAGCGTATTGATGGTTTAATAATAAATACTTTAAATAACTTGGAACAAAAAAATAGCATATTAGCTTTTTAGGTAGCAGCAAAGCAGCATTTTCAAGGTGATCAGGACATAATGGTGTTCACTGCTTTTAAGTAACAATGTTTTACCTCTAAATCCATACAGTGTAGTCTCTTTTTTTTCCCACATTTTAAAAATTGTACAAACCATGAACATTTATTGTTATCATCATTACTTGGTGTAAAAATACAGTTACAATCCTGTTGGATAACATTTATCTTACCAGAAGATAAGCAGATAATTATAAACTAGACTGATCAACAATTTTTTTTAAATATATACTGTCCACTATCCACTAAGCAGCACAATGCATGAATTAAAACAGGAACAGGCCAAAAGCTTCAATAAATTTTTATATCAGGTACCAGATGGGCTGTCTCAGATTCCTGTCCTTGGCTGATGGAAGAAGATCCGTCCATCCACTGTGTAGCTGTATGTTTTGTTAATGCTAAGATTTGTTTCTTCTTACTACAGTTTTCAATTATTATTTGTCAAATCAAATCAAATTTTATTCTGGTGTATTCTGGTGTTTTATTGTATGAGTTACTGTATCCTTTCTAAAAACTTTACCAATGTGGCAATTTTCCTATGACCAGCAAGGCATTTCTACCCACAGAGTAAAACACATTTACTCAAGGTCTTACACAAACATTTCACTGCAAACAACAGCTGTACATGCCATGTTTGTCAGAAGTATGTGGACAGATGACTATCACACACCTATGTGAGTCCTCCTGAAACTGTTAGAAGAACAAATCTGTTCCAGCATGACAGTGACTTGCAAAAATTCAGGTCCATAAAGAAATGGCTTGTCAGGGTTAGTAAAATAATTTGGGTGGTCTCACAGAGTTCTGAATTCAATGCCTCTAAACATGTGGAATGCTGACTGTTCAACAGGCCATCTTGCTCAACATGCTCAATACCTCACTAAAGCCCTTGTGGCTTAATTAACACAAATCTTTAGACACATTACAAAATCAAGTCCAAAAGCCTTCTTACAACAATAGAGGATTTTATAAAGGCAAAAGTGGAGACTAGCTTTGGAATGTGATGTTCAACAAGGAAACGTTAAGATGACAGTCAAGTTTCTACAAACGTATAGTTTATTTGTGTCTTGCAAAAAGGTCCCTGATGTTTTTTAAATCTGTGTTTCAGGCGGTTCTTCTCCAGTGCTTGGAACCAAAGTTACACCAGAGAGTAACTTCGTCCCAACTCATTCTATTAGTACCATCCCTCTCGAAGTGACCCTCCTACATTTCAGGAAGAACGTCTCTGGATTACGCATTCAGTTACAACAGCTAAGACAACTCCAGGTACAGTAAATAAGTAGGCCAGTCATTTTGTTCACAGAAACTGTGTGACATAACATGCAGTATGGAACCTGCACCTGTTCTGTGTTCTATTTGTGTTATGGTGTCCGTATCTGTGTGGGTGTGCCTTTTGCAGTTGCAGAATCAGGAGTGTATGCGTGCTCAGATTAAAAAGGTGGAGCATGAGATCAGTGCAAGGCTGGCTGAAGCGTTGAGACTACAAGAGGATTCCGCACAAAGGCAACGAGCTCTGGTGGAGGAAGAGAGACACAAATATCTCAGCATGGAAGAAACTGTTCTGTCTCAGTTAAGGTGAGGCACAGAGCTCTGTTCACTGTTCTCTGTACACTGCTTTCAAAGAAGGAAAACTGTAGACAAATTAGGATTAAGATACATAGGATAGAAGTTAGGAAGTTTTGTCACATACAGTGAATTGCAGTGATGCTGAAAGGAAGGTGACTGCACACATCACAATACATAATCAAGTGGAGCTGAATTCAATCAATAGAAATTGGTATACAGTTAATCTCATATGGAAATACCAAATACAAAGTCAGTCACTATTTTTTTTTAATCAGAGATGGCCTTCCAGAAATGTATGATTTAATATGATACTAATGATATGTTAGTTACTTGACATACCTTTACCTCAATTATAACAAATAAGAATATAGAAGAAGAGCCTTTGTCACATATACATTACAGTGCAGTGAAATTATTTTCTTTGCATACCCCACCTTGTTTGGAAGCTGGGGTCAGGGTGCAGGGTCAGCCAAGATGCAACGCCTCTCGAGCACACAGGATTAAGGGCCTAAGGGTGGCAGCTTGGCGATACTTGAACCCCGACCTTCCGATCAGTAACCCAGAGCCTTAACCACTGAGCTACCACTCCCTAAATGAAATCAGTTTGAAACATGGTTGATGTCCATATTTATTTATTTATTTATTTATTTAATAATTTCTTTTAAGCTTTGAACTGATCCTACCAGACTGATGCAGGTATCATATAATATAGGCTTATAATCACTAGTTTAGCATTGTACAATGGAGACAGCACTTAATACTCTTTCAAACTTTGCCATTCATATTATCTTCTGACTGAGTTTATTATACAAATCCCAATTCATACATTTCATAAATCTTCGATAGGCCTCCTGCCAGTGCAACTCAAACTATAAATCCCTGTTACTATTGGTTCTTTATATGTAAAATTTTTATTTTGTGCATGTTTCTGGATAACTGTTTTATACACAAATTACAGAAAATAAACATTTTAAACTGAAAAGCAAAGCAATGACATCAAGAATACTATAACTGATTGGATAGATTTGAGGGACAGGGGAACCTGTGTACATTTTCTTTATTTAAAAATGTAAAAAAGGTATTAAGACACTGTTAGCCCTAATCTCCTATGTCTTGCCTTACAAAGGAATAAGCCAGTGTTTAATTATGAGAAAGG
The DNA here is from genome assembly GCA_039877035.1 of Silurus lanzhouensis. Taxonomy (NCBI): domain Eukaryota; kingdom Metazoa; phylum Chordata; class Actinopteri; order Siluriformes; family Siluridae; genus Silurus; species Silurus lanzhouensis. The sequence goes on from JBCEWE010000436.1 coordinate 137,933, forward strand.
TGTAGCACACTCAGATTAAAGTGCAGCACATGTATAAACTTATAGAAGTCATGGATAAGCGATGTCGAAAGGATTCAAACTTGTAATAAATTGCTTCAACACACTTTTTTTTTTTTAACAAAATCTTTTTGTGTGACCGAAACACACAGAACAGAATTACCTGGACTCACTCAGACACTGTTCTGGGATTTGGGGAAAAAGGGCTTTGCAATGCCTGTTTGAATGCACAGGCCAGTGAGGAATTTAGCATTAACACTCATCTGCATGAGCAAACGTATACAACTTGGCTTTTATACATGAGCACTGACCAGCAGCAGATGTCCTGTGAAGTTTTAAGTTCAGAAGCTAAAAAAAAAGCTTTCAAATATCGATTAGCCTGAATGTGAGCGCCCTCTCTTTTATTTTAATATCTTTTATATGTCCTCGAGAATAAAAAACATCTTTGCAATTTGACTCTAAATATCTGCATGTGTAAAACATTTGCTAAGTCCATTTTTAAGTTCACTCCTGGAGTATTGTCTTCTACCTGCTAAATCTAAATGATCAGAGTGTTCTTCAAATGTATGCAAAATCATACTTCAGCAAAGTTTATGTAGACAATGCAACAGTGATAAATGTTCCTCAGAGTAAGATTTTAATTTGGGACATAAAAGATGCATTGCAGTTGATGCAGAACTTATACAAAGAAAGTTATGTCTTTTAAATATCATAGAATCAATTGGTTGATTAAATACATTAGCTGTAATATAGGAAGCTGTTTTCTGTAAGAAACGTTTCTGTTCATCTTATCTGATGAAGTCAGTGCAGGAGTTTCTTTGGGGGGTTTGTGTCCGTCTTATTGTGCACTTTCTTTTGGCTCATATTATGTTGCTAGGGCATGGGTGATCAATTTATAGCAATGCAACTGAATTCATGCATAAAATGTTCTCCTAGGATTTACTTCTATTTTTTCATGTAAACCAATTCTAAATCTTAGATGTTACGTCTTTAAATAGACTTTAAAGAGGAATTCCTAGATGCATTTCATTTTATTCGATTTGATTTATTTTATTTTTTTTAAGAATTATCTAAGTAAAGTTTTAAAAATGTAGGGGGTTGATATTTCACTAGATGTGAGGTATTTTTCTGTGCAGTGTTGAGAATTTCATACTCATTGTACAATCACAGTTATAAACATGTGTGCAGGGATCTGGAGCAATATGTCAAGTCTGTGAGAATGGACTCAAGCTCAGCCACAGCTTTGAAACCAATCACAATGAAGGAAGTAGAAGAAGGAGCAGTGGGCCTGAGGAAAGTTGGGGAAAGTCTGGCAGCACTCAATGGTACAATTTCTGAAAAATGAGGATACAGTATGCTTCAGGGTTTTCTAATATATTGCATACTCTAAAAGAGAGAGATGTAACAGGTGAAAATCAGGCTGGTTAAAAATTCATGAATTTGGTTATTTGATTATTTCTTGGTTTACCCTTGATGAAATATGTCCTAACAAATGGTCTAGGTCCTTTGGCAAAAAAAACTGCCCCAAAAAAATAAAGCACACCCACCCTATTTAATCATGGCCATTAGGTACATTTCTATATCACTGTCTCACTGTGCACCAAACTTACTTCTGGTGTTAATTACAAAAAGCTCAGTTTTGGTTTCTAAAGACCGCATGTAATGAGGATGGTTATATGTATAACCCTGTGAAACAGGAGGTAATGTTTGAACAATTTCCTGTCTCTATGATTTCCTGTCATGAGTTGTACTCATGAATTCATAGGTGTACCATTAATTGAGCCACATATATTTAATAAATACTGTACTGTGCAAAAACCTTTAGATTTGTTGTTTCAGCAAGGGAAATGCCATACATATTATTTCTCGGTCTCTTTAGTGCAACCAGGAAAAATAGGGAAATTTGTATGCAGTTTCTAAACTGATAAAACCCAAATTAATGTCTTTACTAACACCTGCATTTGTCCTGCTATTTCTTCTCAGAATGACTATAAATGGCTATAAAAAAGGTCTATTAAAATAGGTTTGTGCATGACATGTTGAAGCTTTACATACACATGTAATTAATCAGGAGAGTTCCCAGCATTGCAAGGGCGAATGCGGGCTGTGCTCCGAGTGGAGGTGGAAGCTGTGAAGTTTCTCAAAGAGGAGCCACATAAACTGGACAGCATGCTGAGAAGAGTCAAATCTCTCACTGAAACTCTGAGCACTTTGAGAAGGTACACTTGTGTTTGTCTGTGTGAAACTGTGAATCTGATATAATGATTTTTGATACACTATATGGCCAAAAGGTTGTGGATATCCGACCTGATCAAATGGCAGATTTTTGTGGAAACTGTGTTTGCTATAATAATTTCACAGCCTGGATTGTGAATGTGCAATCAATTAAAATGCAAAGCAAGAAATATCAATTTAAGTGTAACAATGTTATTAACCTGGTAGAGTTAGTGTGCACCCATGTTTAGTTAAGGCAGCTTAGAATGTAGCATTTAATCTATTGGGTTCAAGAGTCTTTTAGTTTTTCAAAACTTTTTGATTTTTTTTTTTAAGAAGTTAGGGAAAAAAGGATCTTGCTTTGTATACATTATACATTAGAAGAAACATACAGTATAGGTTAGAGATCTAGTACACAAGTTTTTAATGAGGAAATTAATGCAGTTAGTTCAAGATCTTGAAGAGTAAAACATTTTAATTGGTGAATTGATGTGGTTGTAATGTTATCTACAGGGTTTGTTTAATTGTTAAGAGATATAGTGTGTTGTTTTTTTTATTTTTTTTTATTTTGGTGGATTCTGTAGGTGTGCCACAGAGGGTTTACTGAAATCTTTTGATGTGGTGGATGAGACTGAGCCAGCATCTCCTGATAATATCCACAGTACAGTCACTCAGCTCGAGCCTCAAAGATTCTCTATGAGTTCAGAGATTGCTAACTCCCAGCCTTTGCTACCGCCCTGTCCCAGCTCTTTCTTACTTACTCCGGAGTTGCCTACAAAGTCGACCAGCAAGACAAGCCATGTTGAGATATGCAGCTCAGCTCTGCCAGAACTCACACCATCATTGAGCAGCAGCAGTGAAGTGGCTCTTAGCACTGCTCGCTGTAATGGATCTTCCATGAGTGGAGCTTCGAGCCTATTTATTGAGGAGATTATCAGTCAAAGCAAGGGCAAAAACAGAGCCCCGTCTATTGCAGTGAGTATGTCCAATAAGCAGCAAATTTCTCTGTAAGGAACGGGAGTATGTAAGCAAAAATCCAATCCAGTCCAGTCTGTTGTACAAAGCCGTTTGTGGGCAAATATTTAGAACTTAAAAACAAGTTGTCAAAGTTTAAAAGTACTTTTTGTTGGTAAGAGTGACTGACTGTTTCCTGTGGTGAAGATTCAAAATGCCATTAGGGGGTTCTAAAATATAGTCATATAATTAACATTTTAGACATAAAGGCCTAAAGGCTTTTGTTTCTTTGAAGATGCTTTGTGACTGTCCATTATTTAAAGCATTATACAACAAAAATTATCGTATTTTCCGGACTATAAGCCTCTAATTTTTTCCCACGCTTTGAACCCTGCGGCTTAAACACTGAAGTGGCTAATTTATGGATTTTTCCGGGGGTTTTCCCGGTTTCACGAGCTTCAAACCAAAAAACTGAGCCCCGTAAAATTAGACCAATGAAAATGCCGAACGGGTTAAGTTGAACTAATGTAATACTTTATATCAAATCAGGTGCGCTCCCACTGAATCGGCTCGCACCACATCATAAATATGGATGAGGTTCCTCCGACGTTTGACCTGCCTCTCACTCAGACTGGGAACAGGAAATAAATCATTCTTCATGCTGAAAACAACCGGGCATGAAAAAATGCACTTCACCTGTATTCTGAGCTGAACGGCACTGGGAGAAAAACTTCCACCGATAGTGATTTTTAAACGCACGACGATGCCAAAAGATCAGAATAAAAATCTTTGTCAAATTCAGTGGGTGTGGCTTATATTTGTGTGTGCATAATAGTCTGGAAATTACGGTTGTTCAGTTGCCTTTTTGGCTTTTGCTTCCCATCTGTTTTTTTTTTTCTTCTTCTTTTTTTTATCTTTTGTGCTTTTTAAAATGTTTCATCTTTTGTCTGTCCCTCTTTCACTGTCCAGGCAGCTGAAAAAGAATGGGAAGAAAAGAGACAAAATATGCATCATTATGACGGGTTTGAGTTTGAGAAGATGCTGCAGGAAGCAGAGGCCAATATGCTGAAAGGAACACCAAGTGTTGATGTTGAGGATAGCATTATGCCAAGCCCTGCTGCAGCCCCACCTTCTGCTACAGAGGACCGAGTGGAGAAACCCAAGCCTTCTGCACCCTCAGTAAAAGGTCAGACATCATGTTCTGTGACACCTTGTTTAAAACGTTCAAATTTAAAATACATTTTTATAATGAGAAATATATTGAAATTTTGAAATTAAAGTTGTTTCTTCTTGCAAGCATGAACCCTGTTAGTGTTATTATTTAAGCAACTAATTGCTCTAAAGGGCTTCTCTCGGTTTGAGCCATATATACAGCAAATTATAATGTCCTGAAAAAGAAAGAAACCACTGATGTTATGACAACAATACATTGAACAGTTAGGACAATGAAACCCCACCATTTAAAGACATTTAAAAAAAATGCTGTGAGAGCTGTGAAGAAAAGCCCAAAACGTGACCCTTTTTTTCAGTAACATAAACCACCTCCCCAGGGCAGGAACCAAGGTATTACATTTCTTCGTTTGAAGATGACTTTACACGCAGAATTATAGGTCATGTTACAACATGCAGAGATCAGCAGCAGCATGAATTGGAAGGCCAGATTGCTATTAACAAAGAAACATAGAGGAGAGTCAAACAAAAATGTCTGGTAACAGTGTTAGGAAAGAAAGCATCTGCTCATGTTCCAAAGCATTCAAGCTAATCAGTAAAGCATGATGTGGCTGTCTCTTTACATTTAGACTGGCCATGTCAATCCTGGGCTTAAACACAACTTTCACCTCATGAAAGGAAATCTGGTTTCTTATCTAGGCTCTTACATTGGAGTATATGATTTATTTTTTTTGTCAGCTTTTGAGGTTACGTAGTCCTACAGTCCTACACCTTAATGTACCTACATACTGTACTAAATTATGATTGTATTGATTGTGTTGCAGAGGACAAGCAGCCTGACATGCCCAGTTCTCAGAAGTCTACTAAAACTGATAAAGCTCTAAAACCCCAGCTTGAAAAGGCACCTAAAGCAGCAGCAGTGTTGAGTAAACCTGTAAAACCCAACCTGTCAGTAAAAACAAGCTTGGATAGAGCAGCAAAGTCTCAGGACAAAACCAGCAAAACAAGTCAGAGCTCAGAGAAGGCCAACAAATCTCCACCTCCACCTCCCCCACGCAGGAACTACATCAACAGCGTGGGAGTCACCACCACCCGCTCAGGAGAGGTCGTATACACCTGCAAGAAGGAGTCTGGATCTGCACAGGTTTTGTTTGTTTATGTGCATGTGTGCCCTGGTTTATATTCTGGTGTCAGAAGATTTGTGAACTGTAAAGGCATAATACATGATGACCTCACCTTCATCTTGATATCCCAAGATAGGAAAAAAGTGGCAATAGTTTTGAGAGCATGTTTGCATATCTGTTTGCAATGAGAGTGCATAGAACCAATTACTCCCACAGAACATAGCCTTGAGTTCCTCCATAACTACATTTTCTTGTATTTGTGTAAATGCAGTGGTGGACAGTAACAAAGTAAATGCAATAGTTACAGTACTTAAGCAGTCTTTTGCACTTTGCTGAAATATTTCCATTTAGGAAGACTTTTACTTCACTTCATTTCAAAGTTAAATATCTTTTGCAAAATCAGTTGTTCCTTTTTATTTATAAGTCAAGTCAAGTCAAGTCAAGTTTATTTGTATAGCGCTTTTCACAACAGACATTGTCTCAAAGCAGCTTTACACAAATCAACAGTGAAGGTGAATGGTGTGAATTTGTCCCTGATGAGCAAGCTGTGGCGACTGTGGCAAGGAAAAACTCCCTTAGATGTTATGAGGAAGAAACCTTGAGAGGAACCAGACTCAAAAGGGAAACCCATCCTCATTTTGGGTGACATCAAGAGTTTGATCATAAATCTGTATAAGTGGATAAAAATGTAACTGGTCAAACACGCAGCAAATCACCAATCAGTGTAGTTTTGAACTTAATTTGATTGCCATTCGGAGGTACTTATCATGAACATACAGTTCAGCTTGCCGCAACACCCGTGGCCTTATTTGCACAATATTTTTAAGTAGTTGAAAAGAACGTTTTGTGCTTATGATCATTTTAAAAGATATCAATCAGTGTTTGACTGATTAATAAAAATCTATTAATAGATTGGTGTGATAAGAGTAACATTAGACATGTTTCTCCTTACGTTCACATAAGTCACATCAGTGAGAAAAGAAAAAAGAAAAAAAGCATTTTTAATACATTGTGATTTAAACCATACAAGACTTTACATCTGACTTATGTGTCATTTGTTGGGACTTATGCATGTATACATAGAAAGATACAGACATCACAGACATTACGGTAGGTGGAACGTGACCAAGTAACATCCACGAGAATACTCGGACCCCAGGTCTTCAGCAAAATATCGTCCAATCTGGTACTTTTGGCAGTTGACAATTGTCAGCACAAGCACTCTGACCCATTATAAACATTTACATTTACATCTGCTAAATGCCGTAAATGTAAATGTTATAAACTACAAAGCCGCATATGCAGAAAGCTTGACACAGCCAGCATTAACATTTTTTGGCTTTGTGTTGCAAAATGGTTTGACAAAATGGTTAATTAAAGAATATTGTTTTACTCAATAGGAGGGTGAATTTGAGACTCCAATGCAGGCACCTCAGAACAAACCAAAGGGCTCTCCAGAGGTGATGCCCAAGCTTGGCACTCCTCTTCCTGTTACAGCTACTGCCATTCTGGAAGAGGAGGATGATGGGGAGAAGATCATGGCAGAACTGCAGGTGGGAGATATATACATTTTATACCTACCAAAAGTGGTTTAAGAAGACAACATTTTAGCCTGCAGTGTCATGGCCACCAAATACTTATTGATGTGGGTGGGGAGTGAAGATTTTTCCATCTGGTCTGATCCCAAGGAAGAGCTACTGCAGCTGAAAGCTTTAGTGCTAGCTCTGATACAAAGGAGTCAGAACACACACTGCTAAACCAATGCTGTCAGTCTTCTCTGCCTAGGACCAGGTTTTAATTACATTTCAAATAAAGCCTGCCTCCACACCGAAACTCTGCGGAGAACATTGGACACCACTGTGCTTAACAAACAAGTCAAATACATTGAGGCCACACCACACAATTTGCACTGTGAATGTTTTGTACAGTCTATGCCTCATAGAGTAAAAGCTGTTTTTGTAGGAAAATGCACAATAATCTACAAATAGTTAATACACACTTTACTGTCCCCTGAAAATAACTTAACATACAGCCATTAATGTCAAAATAGCTGGCAAAAGTGAGTACACCCTAAGTAAACATGTCAAAACTGCGTCCAAAGTGTAAATATTTTGTGTGAGCACCATCGTTATCCAGCACTTCCTTAATCCTCCCTGGCATGGAATTCTGCATAGCTGCACAAGATGTTGCTGAGATCCTCTATTAGTCCTCCATAATGACATCACGGAGCTGCTGGATGTTAGTACACCTGTAGGGCATCCTCAAGCCCCACAGGTGCTTAATAGGGTTCAGGTCTGAAGATATACTTGGCCACTTCATCACCTTCACCTTCAGCTTCCTCAGCAAGGCAGTTGTCATCTTGGTGGTGTGTTTGCGGTCATTATAATGTTGGAAAACTGGTGTTCGGGCAGTTTCTGAATGGAGAGCATAGTTTTCTGGCTCAGCATGATGCTACCACCACCATGCTCGACTGTAGGAAATAAACTATTCCTCAGCAGGGCGTCGCCACACATGCTGGACACCATCTGAGCCAAACAAGTTTATCTTAGTCTCATCAGTCACAGGACATGGTTCCACTAATTTATGCTCTTGGACAGGTTGTCTTCAGCAAAGCATGATGATCCTGTCAAGCATCATACAGTATATATATATATATATATATATACTATATATATACTGTATATATATATATATACAGTATATATATAGTGTGTATATCAGTTGAGGGCTGTGTATTTGGTACTTGGGCCTTCAGTGGGGACTTACCAGACTTAATCCACCTCTGAATACCACCAATATCACATCACAATTAAAGAAACCATCAAAACTATACAAAAACGCAATATAACAACATGTGGCATTACAGAGAGAGAGACATTTCACATATGGAGGGTGAATACCATTTTACTAAAGCAAGAAACTCAGTTAAGACTCCAAACCTCTACACTTCAACCGCAACTGTGCCACCTACATCATCTGGAGCAGTTCAGAATCAATATTATAGCGTCAGGAATTTTTCTGTCCTCTAATTGGTTGGTCATAGGGAAACTATTATAGCCAAGTTCGACTAGAAAACCACGTCTAATAACATGACATAAACATAAATTATTATTTTTTTTTTTATAAAATACAACCTACTCACCAGAGATGCATACTCATAATGTGCACCACTCCTCAGGGGCTATAAGCCAGTGGCACCTCTCGTAGGCACTGGTCGGCGAACAAAACCTGAGACAAGTTAGCTAGCTTCGGGGTTGGCCGACCTCTTCTCACGATGTCTAGCTTTTCTTCAAAATTTATTTTTAAAAATCAATTTCTCTTCTTCTGTAGGCATAAAAAGTCTAAATCAGATGTATTTATGTGTGCAGAGTGCTACAGACGTGTTTTTCTAGTCGAACTTGGCTATATATTTTCCTCTGACCAACCAATCAGAGGACGGAAAAAATCCTGGCGCTATTCTGGGCCAGCTAACTTTGAAGGCCCTGAGCAGATTAGATTGACATGGCAGCACATAGAGGCTGAAATCTAAATGGACAAAAAAAATCTAACATGCACATACACGTACTGGAAGCAGTGCAGCCAAAAGAAACGCTATGAAATGAAAATAATAAACTGTTGAGAATAAATTGAAACTATTTTATGGAACAAATATTAGTATTTAGGTTGCAAATGTAGGTCAGTGCTTCTAATAGTGTTTAGGACAGCAGAGAATACTTTGCTGGCCCTGACGGCCCACCACTGGTATATATGTATACACTGTCTCTCTCTCACACACACACACACACACACACACACACACACACACACACACACACACATAATGCTATATGCAGAAAACTATGATGTTATTCTGACACCGTTGTATGCGTCAGCCAGCATTAACATTTGTAGCAATTTGTGTTGCAGTGCAAACTTTCTTTAATGATATGAGGGATGTTCTGTATCACGTTCCTTTTGTAAAGTATGTTTAACACAATAGCAAACAAAGAAATACATTTGCTTTTAACTTTATCTGGGAAGGGATATAAAGCCATTATAAACAATTTAAAGCACTGTAAAACAGTTGCCATGACAACACAAAGGTAAATTAATTCAACAAATAATTGTGACATTTGCTTTTGAAAGCAAAGGGAAGGCATTTTTTATTAATTTTGAACTTTACACACACACTATATACATGGAATATTTAATTGCACATTTTTAAGCTGTAATGTTGGTGCCATGGTAGTTTTGCTTGTGTCTGTGCAGTGCTTTTCTTCTTGGTTTACTGTAATGATTGGGATTTATTCTTCACAGAAAATAAATCAGTCTAAACATGCCATGTCATTTCTATGGATTTGTCGATGTACTGTGGTCTCTTGAAATGAATTTAGTCCCTTGCCCACCAAAATTAATTAGTTTGATGGCAAAAACACATTAATGAGTTCTAAATATGTTTCAGTATTATTTATTTGCTCACGAGTCTGTATGCATAAATGTTTTGATGTTAGTGACACCACCTACTAGGCTGAGATTAGAATAACATTAGCAATGCACAACACAGTACTCCCTGAGATGGTATGAAGAAAGAAAACTTGAGAGAAACCAGACTCAAAAAGAAAACCCATCCTCATCTGGGTGGCACCAAATGTCCATTCATTACAGCTGCATCAATGTTGTGGCATACTCTTCAGTGATGCAAGCTTAAATGTAGAACTGTTCATGCAAACTTTGCTCCTAAGCCATTGGAGCAGCCTCTTTATAATAATCACGGTGTTGCAAAATGGTTTGACAAAATGGTTAATTAAAGAATATTGTTTTACTCAATAGGAGGGTGAATTTGAGACTCCAATGCAGGCACCTCAGAACAAACCAAAGGGCCATCCTCAAAGTTCTCGAAGTGCTCAGTAACTTCATGGATACTGCATTTTAGGAACCAGGACCTAAACCCCTACATATATTCTCCCCCTTTTAGGTTTTCCAGAAGTGTTTGGTTAAGGACATAAAGCTCAAAGGTTTGGTAGAGCCACAGATCAAAGAGCTAAGATCTGGGGCCTTACTGTCCCTCAAAGATAAGAAGGTAATGGACATGGCATCTTTTAGCTCTCCCACTAGCTGCTTGTTCCAGTCTGCTACCTGTGCCTGAGGGCTGCACTTAAAAAAAAAAAACAAAAAAAAAAAAGCTTGTTGCCATTTTCATTCTGCTTACTGTATTGTGGTTGAAATCTGTAGCAAAGATTGTCACTGCTTTTCTATTTGACCTTCTCTGTACCAAAGATTCTCACTGCTTTTCTATTTGACCTTCTCTGTACCAAAGATTCTCACTGCTTTTCTATTTGACCTTCTCTGTACCAAAGATTCTCACTGCTTTTCTATTTGACCTTCTCTGTACCAAAGATTCTCACTGCTTTTCTATTTGACCTTCTCTGTACCAAAGATTCTCACTGCTTTTCTATTTGACCTTTTCTGTACTAAAAACTCTCACTGCTTTTCTATTTGACCTTCTCTGTACCAAAGATTCTCACATATCGTATGTCTGGCATTCTTAATAAACCAAGGAAATTATTTGCCATGTAGTTAACTGTTTTCTGTTTACTGATGTCACTGTTTTCTGATTTTTAGATATGCATATATCAAAACATAAATGCATATTTATATACTTAAACCTAGAGCTTCCCAGTGATAAAACATTTACAACCCATTTCATTGTAAATTTAATTACATAATTGATGTATTTTGACCAAAAAAATACATCTAACAAAATATAGGGTAAAATTTTAAGGCACATTTGACTGCATTGCCTGCATCTAAATTTCTCACACTTAGTCAATACTGATAAATAAATGCATTTAAAACAAATAATTGTCTGCTATCACTGGGGAGTTGCAGTTACTGTAGCAACATACAAAAGCAAGCAAACCTGTTTTCACCTGCTGCATGCTTTTCCTCTGCATGTTACTGAGTACAGTTACTGAGTATATTTTACTGCATCTTCAGATATGATATTTGGTATGATGGATAGAACAAATGTAAATTGCACAATACTGTAAGGTTTATAAAGGTTTTAAAATGTTTGAGATGTCAGTTTATAGTATATGATTTATCAAAAAACTATATTGAAATTTTTGTAAGGTGCAGTTACAAGATAGAGAAATATTAGTTTTGAGTGTTTTAGGGGTTAATAGAATGTCCAAACTACAAGATTTTAGAAAATATTAGAAGTGAAATAAATTGTTACCAGATAGATTAAGTAATGGTGTAAATAATTTATCTGCTCAAAATGATGCAAGTTGAGCACATTTTACATAAAAAACAAACTCTTAAGGTATCATCAGTTACGTAATTTAGTGGAAGCCATTTTTTTGTGACTTAATGTTATATTACTCACATTTTTAGCAGAGTACAGAAATCCAGGAGAAAAACGATATGGTCATGGATGAAAATGGCAACAACACAGCACGTCAAAATACGGGGGTGAGCATCTACAACTGTGCATTTGTCGTTTGTTGTTCCATTCGGTGTCAACAGTCAAAAAAATTACAATCACTGACATGTGTAGGTTAACAGCCTTAACTTATGAACTTTTTTGCTTGTGTAAATTCAGTGGCAGTCATTTGACCTATTATTCATGATGTAAATATTTTTTTAATTATTTTATGAAGTATTTGTATTATTAATAAAATGCTTTCATAATTATGTAGCTCACTGGTAATATTTTTATTCTTTTATTTTGTGACCTTTAAACCTTAAAGGTCATCTATTACCTCACCGCACAGATCGCCAAGGAGCCCCAAGAAGAGTCAACTGACAACAGAGCAGCATCTCTCGCATCTCCATCCCAGGTGTCACATGTCAATACCTATGAGAAATCCCAAAACAAGCTGCTGTTTTCCTCAGATGCTGCATCCAGTATTCCAAACCATGGCCTAGACAACAATTTAAGCCTCACTAATGACCTACCATATAAACTGACTTGTTCAAGTATAGTGGAGACAGAGGAACAAGGCCCAGGCAGCCCTACACAGGGCAAAGTCCATGTGGTCAAGGTTCCACAGGTACAACTTAGCATAGAGGAGACAGTGGAGTCTCCAACAGCAATTTGTACACCCATCTCACTGGGTGGCCCTGATCTCATTTACACCAAGGTGCCTGAAAACCATGGGGAGTTGTGCTCAGCAAATCAGCAGCAGGCAATAAGTTTTCCCAAGTCTAGGACGATGAAGTATGAAGAAGTAGATGATGAAAATGAGACATTCCTCAGCCCTGACTTACCAGGAGAAGAACCTCCTCCTCCACCACCAGATAATATTGCTTTTATGATTACCAACACCAAAGTGCAGGCTTTGACAACTGGAGAGTACCAAGAGCTTGTAAATGCTAAAAGAGGAAATGTGCAAACTGTGACTGTAGGTGCCAAACCACAGACTAAATGTGGCACTGACTTTTCCACTCTATCTTGTAGCAATGGTTTTGCCGATGCTGGAAATAGTGAATTCAGCAAAAAGCCTGTCATTATAATTTTTGATGAACCAATGGATATACATTCAGCCTACAAACGTCTCTCCACCATTTTTGAGTGTGAAGATGAGCTGGAAAGAATGTTGGCTGAAGAAAGGATAGAGGAAGAAATTGAGGAAACCGAGGATAATGATAAAAGAAATGGGGGTTTGCAGGTCACACATAATGGAGATAAGATGAGTTTTGTGAATGCCCAAATTGGATCAAACCCTGTTTTGTCTTCATCATTGTTATCTGATGAGGGGACTGTAACACCTGCTACTAGTGGAGCCAAACAGGATGTTAAAAAGAAGTTCAAGTTTAAGTTCCCCAAAAAGCAATTGGCAGCTTTAACACAGGCCATCCGCACTGGTACTAAGACAGGCAAGAAAACCTTACAAGTTGTGGTGTACGAAGATGATGAGGAATCAGATGGCACTATTAAACATAAAGAGACCAAGAGATTTGAAATTTCTTGCTCCAAACAAAATAACCCAAAATCAGAGTCTGTTGCCCAGGAACCACAGGGAAGGACAGAAGAAATCCGAAAGAGCACTTACAAGACACTTGATAGCCTTGAACAGACGATCAAACAGCTTGAGACTACAATCATTGAAATGGGGCCACGGTCTTCTGAGGACCTACAGCCCACTGAATACTCTAAACCTCATGGCATCCAGGGTGCAGAGACTTTACCCAAAATAGTTCCACAGAAACCTTTAGTCACCAAAACTTCAAACTCCAGCAAGCGCCCTAGCCTTCGGAAGAAGCCAAAACCACAGCTTCTTCCTCGGCCTGCTGTGATCACACCAGCTCCACCTCAGCAGGTCTCTCTCGAGCTCTGACCGCCTTGTTGGTGAAGACTATGGGTTTCTCCATCTCCTATTCCTCACAGTAATCCCAGTCTAACCAGTGGCTTTCACATATCCTAACCTTCTCTTCTTGTGCAATGACTATGGGAATCTCAACTTTTTAACTCTATAGTGTAAATATGTCTGTATTTAACTAGTGTGGTGTTATATGGGTGATTTTATGACAGCCTTCACCATTGCCTTCATAAATTCACTGCAGAGTTTCTAACTTTGTATTTAAGCAGCCAAAAGATTACTCACAGACTAAGAAGCACACTTTCACCTTGTCTTTTTTTCTGATTCTTTTAAGTGGGGACTAAGGTATAAGAACAAAATATTTTTCTGTTGGTGTTGGAGGTCTGCATGCATCTTTTCTTCTTTTGGGGCCATATTCACAAAAAATAGAAGGTTAGATTTAGCCCCTTTTAGTTCATTCCTTCAAGTATGTTCAGCTTCCATGTAACAAAGAATTAATAAATAAATAAATAAATAGTTTTAAAAAGAAGTTGGGGAATTGGGAAATGGTCAAATAGCCAAAAAAAATATTCATCCAACTTCAGTAACCACTTTTTCTTGATCAGGGTCTATTTAGCTAAATAAAACTGCTGTTATACAGTAAATATTAAGTGAGCCACACTATTCAGCCAGATGTGTGCATTATCCAGCAAGATAAACCTTGCATTTCAACCTAGTTTAAGAAAACATTAATAATATACAGGTGCATATCAATAAATTAGAATATCATTAAAAAATGGATTTTATTTTAGTAATTCAATACAAAAAGTGGAACTTGTATATTTTATAGATTCATCACACACATTTTATTTTATTTCTTTTTATCTTAATGATTATGGCTTACAGCTAATGAAAACCCAAAATTCAGAAAAATATATATTATGAATATTATTAAAAAGTTCAATATTGGAGACTCATGGTGTCACATTCTGATCAGCTCATTACATCCAAATACCTGCAAAGACAAATCCATAGGCTATAGCTGAGGCATTCCTTGTGTCAAGCCACTCCTGAACAAGGACAAAGGACAAAAAGGACTGGACTGGTACTCAGTGGGCCAAAGTCGTTTTTTTTAATGAAAGGAAAGAAAATTTTGCATTTCATTTGGAAATTAAGGTCCCCGAGTCTGGAAGAAGAAAGGAGAATCCAACTTGCTTGAGGTCCAATGTAAAGTTTGCACAGTCAATGGTGGTTTGGGGAGTCATGTCATCTGCCCCAACTGCCAAAAGCACCAAAAGTTGGTTAAATGCTTAAATAGCAAATGGTTAAATAGCAAACTCACCAGACCTGAACCCCAAAGAGAATCTATGGGGTATTGTCAAGAGGAAAATGAGAAACAAGAGACCAAAAAATGCAAATGAGCTGAAGGACACTGTCAAAAAAAACCTGGGCTTTCATACCACCTCAGCAGTGCCACAGAATGATCACCTCCCTGCCACGCTAAATTGAGGCAGTAATTAAAGCAAAAGCAGCCCCTACATTGTCAGAATAAAATCATTAAAATTAAAAGAAATAAACACTTGAAATATATCAGTCTGTGTGTGATGAATCTATATCATATACAAGTTTCACCTTTTGTATTGAATTACTAAAATAAATCAACTTTTTAATGATACTCTAATTTATTGAGATGCAACTGTACATTGTCTGCACTTGTGAGTAGTATATAATATATATATATATATATATATATATATATATATATATATATATAATCGCATTTTTGAACCTCAATGCCGGTGTTTTGTATCTGTGCATGATCCACTGCATTCCTGATCGAGTTAATAGAGTTATTAAAGATGAATGATTAAAAAACCCTTAGTTAACATTTTATGGCCATTTAGAACTCGAAATGGTAAGATATGAGACTTTGTGAACATGGCCCCTGTTGTAAATTCAGTTAAATGTTATGGAATACCACAAAGATTTTATGCAGACATTGTTTCTATTTTTACAAACCTTCCAATACACAACATTTAGAGTTTCTTTATTTTTATCTCTTCTTTTCTCCTGTTTGGTTTGAATCCCTCTTGCAGAATGTCAGCGTGTCCCTTCCTACTAGTCGGATGCCAATGCCCATGTCTGCGAAGGTCAAGCAGCAGCCGGGCACGTCAGACAAAGAAAGGGCTGCAAAGCAATTAAAGATGCAAGACTCACAGAGGCAGTTTCGCCAGGTAGACATATACTTAGCTAGGGATTACACATTGAGAGAACATTTACATAAGAGTATGTACCAGCTAAAACAAATCGCTCTAAAAGGTATTTAAACAATGAAGAAAGAAAATAATGTTCTTTGTGTTATCAACTCCATGCTGACCGTCACTGATGGATGTGATCTTGATGACTGTGCTTTCATTGGCTGTGGCTGAAAGCATGTCTGCAAGGCATGATGCATTTGTTATAACATAATGGAATGTTTCTTCATAATCATTCTGCTTGTGGCTTTTATTCTAAGTAGGTGATGAGGATGAAAAACACTATTTTCAAAATCATTTCCTGAGTTGCTATCAAAGCTTTTCTCCTTAATTTCTTACTCTGTTGCTCCTTACCTATACTGTGCTTTGGGTAGAGGCTGCTTGTACTATTATCTAAATCTACATCACATGTTTTATTTCACTTTGACACCTAAAAATGCATAACTGAGCTCTAACACCACAAGTATCACTGTTTCCCAAGAGACAAATGTCCTTGCCAGCCAAGGTGCTCTTCTACTAAACCCAGTATCAGACACTTTTCCCTGATTGTTTCATATGGGACGAGTCCCCTTTCCCAATCTCAGTACCAACCCCCTACTAAACCTCCACTGGAAACCTTCCCACAGTGCACCTTCTCCACTCTTGGAGCCTCCTCTGGGCTTATGTAACTGGTTGGTTTTCATCACACTTTGGATTACTCACTTTAAATATGAATGCTCTTAAAACATGAATGTGCTGTCTTTCACCTAATATTCACTCTCAACTTTAACTTACAGCCCTGAGAAAAAGGATGTTAATGTACTTGTGTGTGTGTGTGTGTGTGTGTGTGTGTGTGTGTGTGTGTGTGTGTGTGTGTGTGTGTGTGTGTGTGTGTGGTTATCTCTGTGTGCTTTCTAGTTTATATTAATGCATTTTCTGACTCAGATTTTTTGTGATAATTAACTTGTAACTCCTGTTAGTGTAAAAAAGGTTTGTACAGCTTCACATCTTCAATCACTGAACCTTATGGATGAAAATCCATGTTTTCTGACATCTTTGTTTACAGGCTAACGGAAGTGCTAAAAGAGCTGGAGGAGATCCCAAATCTACTTCTCCTACAATACCTGCCTCTAAAATCCCTGCTTTTTCTTCTAGTGCAGGAAAAGCTGCTTCTCAGCCTGATGCTACTAACCCTGTTAACCACTCTGCTGTATCCTCCTCCTCCTCCAAGTCTTCTATCCCCAACCATCGCTCATTCCCCAACACTTCCTCTCATATTCCCTCTATTTCGAATGGATCTCTTAAGCATGCACAGTCCACTCACAGCACTAAAAGCCTGTCCTTGTCCACACAGAACCAAAATGGACGATATTCCTCCTCTTCCTCTTCTCCCTCTTCTCTGTCCCCCACCATGTTGTCACAGGTTTCAAAGAGTATTCGAACCATTCACACCCCCAGCTTCACCAGTTACAGTCGGCCACACAATGCGAGTGCTGGGAAATCTGCAATCCCCACAGCATCAAGCACCAAGGATGCCTTGTAGAATGTTCAGCTGCTCTGTCACCAGTGGCTTTTGTCCTAATGAGGTAGTGATGCTCTTAATTTGCTCAGAAACTGTATACTTTTCATTGTGTTTGTCTGATTATCTTGCAGTTCCAACTCTGTTTACTTACAGTGCATGTTCAAAGTAGGTCGAATATTTTGGGGATTTTTCTTTTACACACACACACACACACACACACACACACACACACACACACACACACACACACACACACACACACAACCATTCCTTTTTTTTCTTTGCATCCTTACATTATTCTAAATGTTTGAAGCTTGAATTTTCTAGTAGTCATGGCAACAGAATACTAAAATTCTCATAAGTGACTGCATAATAAGTGTTCATAAATAAATACAAGATAAAACTGGATGTTCATATAATATTTTAATGTTTTTCTTCTTACCTTGACAGATGTTCGCCCGCAATAGTGTTTTATTCTTTTCTTGTTTTAAGTACCGAATGTGTACCGAATTTTTTTTTTTTTTTTTTTTTTTGTCAAATTGCCATCTGAAATTGTTTTCTGTTTACTGCCAGTGGATTTTATATTTTATTAAACAAGTCAATAATAATTGTACTTGTTTGCCAAAGTTTTTTTTTTTTTTTTTTTATCCTTATTCAGAATGAATGAATATACTCCAACAGAACCTACCTAAGGAATTCTCTCGCTTTACTGTAAGGCTGTGGCTTTATAGATAATAAATGTGCTTTAATCAATAGTGTGCTCCCACTGTATATACTGTTCCTCAGATTTAGCTGAGTTTTGCTTGCATACTGCACCAAAGTTTATTTTTGTCTTTGTGAATCTTTAGAGAACGCATGCAGGAGCTGTGTAAGAGGATAACCATGAATGCACACATTTTGTAAATATGTATTTTAAATTTTTTTTTTTTTTTTTTTAAGTTTGTGTGAAAACCTAACGAGACTGGCAAAGGCTATGTATGAAAACATTAAACATCTGCATGTTTATCGTCTGTATCTTCTCTTTTTTTTTTCTCTCTCTCTTTTTATGTTTGTTTATAAACAAACAAAGTGGATTAATGTAGATATAAGATTAACTCCATAATGATTTTCCCCTTTTAAACAATATTCAGATTTAATCATTAACATACAGAAACATACCTAGTGAACAAGCCAGGGACAACCATGGCAAGGAAACTGGCATGATGAAGAAAAAGCACCGGATACATAAGAAAACCCATCCTGGGATCATTTATTTATAAATTCTTTTACTAATGCAGTGTGGGTGAAAAGTAATTAGGCATTAAAATTGGTAATAAAGTCGATATTTCTAATACAATTTTATTGAAACAAATTGTACATGTACTTTATTACATAGGAAAACGAAAGCAGATCTTTAAATTTCAACGTAGGCATTAACCAGTTTCCTCAAACGGCCTGGAATGGAATCAGTCTTCTGAAGGAAGTCGTTTGGGATATTGCTGAGAACCTCCTGAATCCGTGTCTCCAAAGTCCTCCAGTGTGCGAGGCTTTGTCACTCCAATCACATGGAGTGAGATCTGGACGTTTTTTAGAGATCATTCATGAGGTCCACGTCATCCAGCCAGTATCCTAGAAAATGCTTGTCAAACCACACAGACAGTAAGAGCAAAATAGGGTGGTACACCATCCTGCATGATAATAAGGTCGCCAAGTTCTATAGCCATTAAATATTGCCTAGTTACTTTTCACCCACCCTGTATAGCTGGGTATAAATAAAATCAATTAGTACCAAATGATAGTGATCAGTAGCATGTGTGGAAAAAATAAGAAGAATGGAGATTGAGAATGGAATGGAGAATCATAGTCCTTTATGATTTCTAAAAACTAGCATATTAAAGAACAGTTTTTATGCTGTCATGGTTTGATCATCCTTAGCAGGATCAGTGACTGTCACTACATCATGCCTCAGGACTACGAGAGCAAACAGCTTATTCGAAACAGCTTATTCGATAGCAATTTATAAGGGTGTACAGTTAAGAGCAATAAAGACACCTGGGATAAATATGTTCAAACTATTTTGCATTTATTATTATATTGCATTTATGCGTTTATAGTTTGCAAACTATAACTTCTTATTTTGGCTTCTCCCTATTAGGGTTCACCACAGTGGGTCATCCGTCTCCATACACCCCTGTCCTCTACATCTGCCTCTTTCAAACCGACTACCTGCATGTCTTCCTTCACCACATCCATAAACCTCCTTGGTCTTCCTCTTTTCCTCCTTCCTGGTTTGCAAACAATAACTGCATTTATTTAACATCAGAATGAATAAAAAGTGTGTGACTTTAACTGACATGATGCCAGATATAGGCATCGTCCCAAAGCAGCTTTACAGAGATAAAAGGTTGAGGAAGTTGGAACGTATAAGTGCAGTGCCTATAAGTTTGTTCCTCATGAGTTTATCCCTATGAGCAAACCAGTGGTGACTGTCGACTTGGTATGACTATTGTTCTGACCACTTAGGACAGATTCATAAGTGGCTAACAACATATACTCTATCCTCACTAGCACATTAGACACTGTTGCCCATCCGATTAAAAAAGGTTAGAGAAAAACACCTGCACCATGGCATAATAGTCATACTCATTCCCTGAAGAAAGCAACCTGTAATCTGTAAAGAAAATGGAGAAAAGCTAAATGAGATGTTTTTAGAATTGCGTATAAAGACAGTACAGCTACAGACAGGTGCTAAGCACTGCTAGGGCTGAGCACCTGAGCAAACTCATAGAAAACAACTAATCTCAGGTTCCTTTTTAGTACAGTGGCTAAATTAACGACAAATATAATATCTAAAAAGTTTAGTGGTAAGGACATGCTTTACAATGCTTTACACATACAGTGAGGAAAATAAGTATTTGAACACCCTGCTATTTTGCAAGTTCTCCCACTTCATGGAGGGGTCTGAAATTGCCATCGTAGGTGCATGTCCACTGTGAGAGACATAATCTAAAAAAGAAAATCCAGAAATCACAATGTATGATTTTGTAACTATTTATTTGTAGGATACAGTTTGGTACAGTAGCCTTTGTTTGCAATTACAGAGGTCAAACATTTCCTGTAGTTTTTCACCAGGTTTGCACATACTGCAGGATGAATTTTGGCCCACTCCTCCACACAGATCTTCTCTAGATCAGTCAGGTTTCTGGGCTGTCGCTGAGAAACACGGAGTTTGAGCTCCCTTCAAAGATTCTCTATTGGGTTTAGGTCTGGAGACTGGCTAGGCCACGCCAGAACCTTGATATGCTTCTTACAAAGCCACTCCTTGGTTATCCTGGCTGTGTGCTTCGGGTCATTGTCATGTTGGAAGACAATACATGGCCCCGGTCATCCTCTCCTTAATACAGTGCAGTCGCCCTGTCCCATGTGCAGAAAAACACCCCCAAAGCATGATGCTACCACCCCCATGCTTCACAGTAGGGATGGTGTTCTTGGGATGGTACTTATCAATCTTCTTCCTCCAAACATGTTTAGTGGAATTATGACCCAAAATGTCTATTTTGGTCTCATCTGACCACATGACTTTCTCCCATGACTCCTCTGGTTCATCCAAATGGTCATTGGCAAACTTAAGACGTGCCTGGAAATGTGCTGGTTTAAGCAGGGGAACCTTCCGTGCCAAGCATGATTTTAATTCCATGACGTCTTAGTGTATTACCAACAGTAACCTTGGAAACGGTGGTCCCAGCTCTTTTCAGGTCATTGACCAGCTCCTCCCGTGTAGTTCTGGGCTGATTTCTTACCTTCCTTAGGATCATTAAGACCCCACGAGGTGAGATCTTGCATGGAGCCCCAGTCCGAGGGAGATTGACAGTCATGTTTAGCTTCTTCCATTTTCTAATGATTGCTCCAACAGTGGACCTTTTTTCACCAAGCTGCTTGGCAATTTCCCCGTAGCCCTTTTTAGCCTTGTGGAGGTGTACAATTTTGTCTCTAGGGTCTTTGGACAGCTCTTTGGTCTTGGCCATGTTAGTAGTTGGATTCTTACTGATTGTATGGGGTGGACAGGTGTCTTTATGCAGCTAACGACCTCAAACAGGTGCATCCAATTTAGGATAATAAATGTAGTGGAGGTGGACATTTTAAAGGCAGACTAACAGGTCTTTGAGGGTCAGAATTCTAGCTGATAGACAGGTGTTCAAATACTTATTTGCAGCTGTATCATACAAATAAATAGTTTTAAAAAAATCATACATTGTGATTTCTGGATTTTTTTTTTTTAGATTATGTCTCTCACAGTGGACTTGCACCTACGATGACAATTTCAGACCCCTCCATGATTTCTAAGTGGGAGAACTTGCAAAATAGCAGGGTGTTCAAATACTTATTTTCCTCACTGTATAGGACAGATGTTACAGCTGGAAAACCTCTGCTGAATATTATTAACTTCTCACTTTAGGTCACGTCCCTAAACCCCTTAAGTTGGCAGTTATTAAGCCCCTCTTTAAGAAACCTAATTTGGATCCAAACACACTATCAAATTATAGTCCCATTTCAAACCTTCCATGTATGTCAAAGATTTTAGAAAAGATTGTGTCTGTGTATGAGGACAGTGTGACACCAGCACGTACCTCCAGCGCGTACCTCCACCTCGCCAGGCTCTAATCCACCTGCTCACTACTTTCACCACAAATCACAGTATCATCCACAAACATCATAGTCCAGGGAGACTACTGTCTGACCTCGTATGTCAACCTGTCTATCGCCACTGCAAACAGGAAAAAGCTCACGGCCGATCCTTGATGCAGTCCAACCTTCACCTTGAACCAGTCTGTTGTTCCTACTGCACACTTCACTGCTGTCACACTGTCCTCATACATGTCCTGCACCACCCTCACAAAGTTCTTTGACACACCTGACTTCCCCATACAACAACACAACTCCTCTCTCTGCACCCTGTCGTACGCTTTCTCTAAATCCACAAATACACAATGCAATTCCTTCTGACCTTCTCTATACTTCTCCATCAACATTCTCAAAGCAAATAAGGCATCTGTGATGCTCTTCCTCGGCATGAAACAATACTGTTGCTCACAGATGGTCACCTCTTCTCTCAGCCTAGCTTCCACTACTCTTTCCCATAACTTCATGGTGTGACTGATCAACTTAATTCCCCTGTAGTTACTGCGGGTCTGCACATCTCCCTTATGCTTAAAGATCGGTACCAGCACACTCCTTCTCCATTCCTCAGGCATCCTCCCACCTTCCAGAATCTTGTTAAACAATCTGGTTAAAAACTCCACCGCCATCTCTCCTAAACATCTCTATGCATCTACTGGTATGTTATCTGGTCCAATCGACTTCCCACTCTTCATCCTCTTAATCGCTGCTCTCACTTCCTCCTTACTAATCCTATCCACTTCCTGCTTCACCAACTCCCCATCAACCAACCTTCTCTCTGTCTCATTTTACTCATTCATCAGCTGCTCAAAATACTCCCTCCATCTTCTCAACACACTCTCCTCACTAGTTAACACATTTCCATCTGCATCCTTTATTGCTCTAACTTGCAGTACATCCTTCCCAGCTCGGTCCCTCTGCCTGGCCAATCGGTACAAATCCTTTTCTCCTTCCTTAGTGTCCAACTTCTTATACAGCTTCCTCATATGCCTTTTACTTGGCTTTCACCACATCCCTCTTTACCTGCTGCTGCAGCTCCTTGTACTCCTGCCTACTTTTCTCATCTCTCTGTTGATCCCACATCTGTTTTGCCAACCTCTTTCCCCTTATGCTCTCCTGCACTTCCTCATTCCACCACCACATCTCATTGTCTTCCTTTCTATTTCCAGATGTCACACCAAGTACTTTTCTAGCTGCCTCCCTCATTACTCCTGCAGTAGTTTCCCAATCATCCAGCACCTCTTCACCACCACCGAGCCCCTGTCTAACCTCTTCCTTGAATTTCACACTACACTCTTCCTCCATCAGTTTCCACCATCTTATTCTTCTTTCAGTCCTCACTCTCCTCCTCTTCCTCTTCGCCATCCTACAGACCACCATCCGATGCTGTCTAGCTACACTGTCCCCTGCCAACACCTTACAGTCTCCAATCTCCTTCAGGTTGCATCTCCTTCATAGAACATAGTCCACCTGTGTGCACCTTCCTCCACTCTTATAGGTCCCCCTATGATCCTTCTTCTTCTTAAAATAAGTGTTCAGCACTGCCATTTCAATCCCTTTTAGCAAAATCTACCACTATCTGCCCTTCCACATTCCTCCCCTTAAGGCCATACCTACCCATCACCTCTTCATCACCTCTGTTCCCTTTACCTACATGCCCATTAAAGTATGCCCCAATCACCAATCGTTCATTTCTAGGTACACCTTCTACCACGTTATCTAATGACATTTAACATCATCCCTTTAACTTCCAGCTTCCCGTTCATCACTCTACCAGAAACTCTCTTCACCTCCACTACACTCTTACTGTACTTTTCTTTCAGAATCAACCCTACATCATTTCTCTTCCATCCACACCATGATAGAACAGTTTAAACCCACCTATAATGTTTCTGGCCTTACTCCCTTTCCACTTGGTCTCCTGAACACACAACATATCTACCTTTCTCCTCTCCATCATATCAGCTACCTCTTTCACTTTACCAGACATAGTGCCAAACATTTAAAGTACCAACCCTAACCTCTACTCTCCTATACTTCTCCTTTTCCTGCCGTCTCTGTAGATGTCTTCCTCCTCTCCTTCTCCTCCTTCGGCCAACAGTAGCCCAATTTCCACTGGTACCCTGTTGGCTAATGATACCTGGGCCTCGACCAATCCGGTATGAAATTCTTAATCGTGACCCGCATATTCAACTTGGAACATGTTTTACGCTGGATGCCCTTCCTAACGCAACCCTGCCTATTTATCCGGGCTTGGGACCGGCACTAAGAGTGTACTGGCTTGTGCTTCCCTAATGGCTGGGTTAATAAGGGACAGGCATTAAGCTGGTTTAAATCCTACCTATTTGATCGTTACCATTTTGTAGATTTACAGTTGTGTTCAAAATTATTCAACCCCCACTGAAATTGATTGTTTTGGTCGGTTTGACATTGATT
Organism: Silurus lanzhouensis; assembly: GCA_039877035.1. Taxonomy (NCBI): domain Eukaryota; kingdom Metazoa; phylum Chordata; class Actinopteri; order Siluriformes; family Siluridae; genus Silurus; species Silurus lanzhouensis. Next base: position 162,522 of record JBCEWE010000436.1, read on the forward strand.
ATGATCATTCAGTCATCCTGCTTACAATTAAATCAAAGAGGCACGTGTAGGTCAGACAAATATAACATAACATTTATAATGAAATAACCACAAATGTCTTTTCTGAGCTCACATCATTATCAGTTTTATTCAACCCCCAAGTGACATTCAATCTTAGTACTTAGTACAACATCCTTTTACAGTTATAACAGCTTTTAAACGTGAAGCATAGCTTGACACAAGTGTCTTGCAGCGATCTACGGGTATCTTCGCCCATTCATCATGGGCAAAAGCCTCCAGTTCAGTCACATTCTTAGGCTTGCGCACTGCAACTGCTTTCTTTAAGTCCCACCAGAGGTTCTCAATCGGATTTAAGTCTGGTGACTGCGATGGCCACTTCAAAATGTTCCAGCCTTTAATCTGCAACCATGCTCTAGTGGACTTGAAGGTATGCTTGGGATCATTGTCCTATTGAAAGGTCCAACGTCTTCCAAGCCCCAGGTTTGTGACGGACTGCATCACATTGTCATCCAATATCTCCTGGTACTGAAGAGAATTCATGGTACCGTGCACACGCTGAAGCTTCCCAGTACCTGCAGAAGCAAAACAGCCCCAAAGCATGATTGACCCCCCGCCATGCTTCACAGTAGGCAAGGTGTTCTTTTCTTCATAGGTCTCCTCCAAACATAGCGTTGATCCATGGGCCCAAACAGTTCTAATTTTGTTTCATCAGTCCACAGAACACTATCCCAAAACTTCTGTGGTTTGTCCACATGACTTTTGGCATACTGCAGTCGACTCTTCTTATTCTTTGGGGACAGCAAGGGGGTGCGCCTGGGAGTTCTGGCATGGAGGCCTTCATTACGCAGGGTGCGCCGTATTGTCTGAGCAGAAACTTCAGTACCCACATCTGACAAATCTTTTCTCAGTTCCTCAGCAGTCACACGGGGACTTTTCTCCACTCTATGCTTCAGGTAGCGCACAGCAGTCGAAGTCAGCATCTTCTTTCTGCCACGACCAGGTAGCGTTTCAACAGTGCACTTTGCCTTGAATTTGCGAATGATGCTTCCTATGGTGTCTCTTGGTATGTTTAACATCTTTGCAATCTTCTTATAGCCATTGCCCTTCCTGTGAAGAGTAATCACCTGTTCTCTTGTCTTCCTGGACCATTCTCTTGACCTCACCATGTTTGTAACCACACCAGTAAATGTCTAGAAGGAGCTGAGTATCACAGTCATTTTAAAGCTGCCTAATTGGTGCTTATTAGGCTTTACTGCTGCTCCCTGGTATCCACAGGTGTTTTCAATACCTGATTGAAAACACTTCATTGAACCTCTGTTCTTCAGAGTGGTAGTCTTTAAGGGGTTGAATAATTATGTCAATGAAGAATTCACAAAAGAAACATTTACTACTGTATTACAAAACTAATTGATGTCATTTTAGTTGCATATGGTTCTTTAAGAAGTCCTTGTAGGATTTCATTCTGAATACAATTACAAATGTACACTAAATTCCCTAAAACCTTTTACAGCATTGGGGGGTTGAATAATTTTGAACACAACTGTAAATGCAGAACTATCCAGGTTAATGCAAGTAAGTTATGGGGTGCCACAAGGTTTATAACTTTATAGATCAACATTTCTTGTAAAACAGGATCGACCTGCATTTGAAGGTACGCATGACATAAGTCTATTTTGCTACATTTCTGGCTGCCGGCTAATCCAGCAAAAGAGCATCAATTAATTTACAGTTTACAGTAAATAATAAAAAATAGTGAAACCTTGAAATTCTGACTGTTCCATCTTTTTTTAATACAGAAACAATAAGTGTGGCCCAGTCGCTAAGACTCACTTTCTTCAGTACTCCAGTTTTCTCCAGGCTTTCCAGTTGTTTTTCCACCTTAGGCTTAATTGTGTAAGAAACAGGGCGGGCTTTAAGGCACTTAGGGTTACTGTCATGTTTAACAGCCAGCTTTACAATGATGTTTTTCATGTTCCCCAGCTCATCTCCGAACACCTCTGCATGCTTCCCCAGGATGTTTTGCAAACTGGTAGATTTTTTCCCTACTGAGTGCACTTCCTGCCAATTTAACTTTATTTTCTCTAGCCATATTCAGCCAATCAGAGCTGTGAGACTACTACCTTCCGCAATATACAGTGGTAAATTTTACCTTCGGGTTGTTCAGCCTCACAGCCACATCCACCATCCTTAAAAGAGGCACAAGCTCTCCTGTGTATGATTTCAGAGTTCGCTTTGCTTCCTTGGGATGGAGGTATGGCCACTTCTCAAGGTATGTTGACTCAGCCACAAGTGATACAGCTGCTCCTCTGTTCACCTGCATATGTATGCCTCAGCATTCAACAGTGGCATTCCTCAGTAAACATCAATATTTGAAGACACAGGCATTATATGCGAGAATTAATTTTTATCAGATTCATCCTCTTGTTTCCCTGTATTTTCTATTTGATTTATGTATGGCATGACCTTCTTTTTGTTGCACCTGTTTGGTTGGATTTACTTCTCATTTATGGTCATCTTTTTGTTTTGACAGGCTCTAATAACCAATCTATGTGCCCCATTTTTCCACAATTTCTGCAGTCTTTGTCTTTGTACCAGCATTGTTGTGCTGAATAACCATTCTTTCTGCAGCGGTAACATGCTCTTTTGCCAGCCTGTTTTATTTTCTCACTGAATACTTTGTGAACTTGTATGGATACGCTTAAATCATGCGCCTCTTTTGCAGCTATTTCCATGGATACACTGATTTCCATTGCCCGTTCTAATGTAGGATTACCATTGCATAGGAGTGGTTTTTGATAGTCTTACTACTCAGCCCACAGAGGACTCTGTCTCTTATTGTGTCATTCAGTGTTGTGCCAAATTCGCAGTGATCCGATAGTCGCTTTAATACGGCAACAAATTGTGCAATCGATTCTTTCTCTAATTGATTAGATTTATGAAAGCAAAATCTTTCAGCAATGGTTAGGGGTTTTGGTGAATAATGTTCTTTAAGCAATACTACTATGTCCTTAAAAAAGCAATCACCAGGCTTCTTAGTTTAAACCAAGCTGCACAGTAGATTATATGTCTTGCTGCCCATTACAGTAGGGAATGTTGGTACTAAAACCTCATCTTTATTCCCGTTAGCTTAGATGGAATTTAACTGCTACACTGCTTGATATTTTCATCATATGGAACAATTTGTCCCACTAGACCCACCATTTTGGTTTGGTAGTCAGTGTATTATTATTATAATTTTATTTATTCTCACTCTTTTGTAGCTGTCTCTTTGCTCCCACAAAAAGGAACAATGTATTATTCTCCCAGTATGGTGAGCATTGCACGTGCGATTTCACTACCTCTAGAAATGTTGCAGAAGAAAAAAAAGGAACGTTTATCCTTGTCGCCAGTTTTGTTACATCTGCACAAAGTGATCGTGTATTTTTAAAGACGGCACTGACATGAGTTTTTCTGTAACACAACTTTACTACTTGTTCACAGTATAGCGGAGTAACATTTTTCTACGCCCACTGCACATGTGCCATAATCAGAGAACCAGTACGGTGTGCTGAAAGGTCAAACTGTGCAACAATTGGAATGCAATACATAACATTAACTTTCTGGTCACACTCAATTTGTTCAGTTTGGCCAGTTCAAATCTAAATCTTCAAGCATCACTGCAGGTGTCCCACAGGGTTCAGTTCTGGGCCCCTTACTCACCCTATTCATTGTTTATTTATTGCAGATTGGATGTATCCAATTGCATTGTTATGCTGACAACACACAACTCTACTTGTCCTAAAAACCTACCTTCCTCCATCCTCTCTTTCTAACTGTCTATAGTTAAAACTTGGTTCTCAAATAAATTGTAAAAACTTTATAATAGTAAAACTTGTGGGGAAAAAAATATATCCTTTTGTTGGTCTAACCTATAAACTCCTGCACGAGTTACAGCACGAATACTCACTAGAACTCCTACAATGGACCACATATCTCCTGTTCTTTAACAGCTCTACTGGCTTCCTGTTAAACAGTGCAATGAATAGAAATTACTGCTTTACGTTTATAAGGCTTTACAAAACCTGGCTCCTCCATATTTTTCTGACCATATATACTCCTTCTTTAACTCTTAGATCAATGTCCTCATCCAACTTATGTGTTTGGCAACAATTGGATCCTGAGCTTTTAGCTATGCTGCCCCATACCTGTGGAATTTACTTCCTTTTGATATCGGCAACAGCAAATCTGTCTCTGTTTTCAAATCCAGTTTTGACGTTTGTACATCTTTCTGGTTCCGTAGTGTTTCATTATTTGAAAATGTTGTTAATTATTTTGTTTTATATTGTATGTAAGGTGTCCTTGATTGTGATGTAAGGCACCTATAAATAAAATGTATTATATACAATATAATAATAATAATAATAATAATAATAATAATAATAATAATAATAATAATAATCTGATTCAAAAGGGAACCCATTCCCATCTGGGTGGCACCAAATGTCCATTAATTTGGATGCATCATTGGTGATGAATGAGTAAATGCAGAACTGTTAATGCCAATTGTGGTCCTAAGCCATTGTAGCAGACTATCGGTATTAAATACAATCCTCATAGTTTTTGGGTGGGTTGGGATGAATCAGGCAGATCTAAAGAGAAGATGCGGCTCTTTGCCTGGTTTCATGCCGCGCTTACATTCATATCGAAGTTTGTGTTTGTGGGGTTTTTTTAATGTGCGTGTACGCTTCGCTTGAATTTTAGTCTCACGCACATGCGCATTTGAACCATATTGAAAATACCATATTGAACTCAAGGAAGCGAACACGCACATTTAAAAAAAACACAAACTTCCATATGCAAATTGTTTACTTAAATTTTAAGTAAACAGTTCGCGTCAAGTTCGCTCTCAAAATGGCAAGAAAAAATTCACAGCAAAACGAAAATATGAAGATATATAACAGAGTGGGAGAGTTTATATACAGTTGTGTTCAAAATTATTCAACCCCCCAATGCTGTAAAAGGTTTTAGGGAATTTAGTGTACATTTGTAATTGTATTCAGAATGAAATCCTACAAGGACTTCTTAAAGAACCATATGCAACTAAAATGACATCAATTAGTTTTGTAATACAGTAGTAAATGTTTCTTTTGTGAATTCTTCATTGACATAATTATTCAACCCCTTAAAGACTACCACTCTGAAGAACAGAGGTTCAATGAAGTGTTTTCAATCAGGTACTGAAAACACCTGTGGATACCAGGGAGCAGCAGTAAAGCCTAATAAGCACCAATTAGGCAGCTTTAAAATGACTGTGATACTCAGCTCCTTCTAGACATTTACTGGTGTGGTTACAAACATGGTGAGGTCAAGAGAATGGTCCAGGAAGACAAGAGAACAGGTGATTACTCTTCACAGGAAGGGCAATGGCTATAAGAAGATTGCAAAGATGTTAAACATACCAAGAGACACCATAGGAAGCATCATTCGCAAATTCAAGGCAAAGTGCACTGTTGAAACGCTACCTGGTCGTGGCAGAAAGAAGATGCTGACTTCGACTGCTGTGCGCTACCTGAAGCGTAGAGTGGAGAAAAGTCCCCGTGTGACTGCTGAGGAACTGAGAAAAGATTTGTCAGATGTGGGTACTGAAGTTTCTGCTCAGACAATACGGCGCACCCTGCGTAATGAAGGCCTCCATGCCAGAACTCCCAGGCGCACCCCCTTGCTGTCCCCAAAGAATAAGAAGAGTCGACTGCAGTATGCCAAAAGTCATGTGGACAAACCACAGAAGTTTTGGGATAGTGTTCTGTGGACTGATGAAACAAAATTAGAACTGTTTGGGCCCATGGATCAACGCTATGTTTGGAGGAGGCCTATGAAGAAAAGAACACCTTGCCTACTGTGAAGCATGGCGGGGGGTCAATCATGCTTTGGGGCTGTTTTGCTTCTGCAGGTACTGGGAAGCTTCAGCGTGTGCAAGGTACCATGAATTCTCTTCAGTACCAGGAGATATTGGATGACAATGTGATGCAGTCCGTCACAAACCTGGGGCTTGGAAGACGTTGGACCTTTCAATAGGACAATGATCCCAAGCATACCTTCAAGTCCACTAGAGCATGGTTGCAGATTAAAGGCTGGAACATTTTGAAGTGGCCATCGCAGTCACCAGACTTAAATCCGATTGAGAACCTCTGGTGGGACTTAAAGAAAGCAGTTGCAGTGCGCAAGCCTAAGAATGTGACTGAACTGGAGGCTTTTGCCCATGATGAATGGGCGAAGATACCCGTAGATCGCTGCAAGACACTTGTGTCAAGCTATGCTTCACGTTTAAAAGCTGTTATAACTGTAAAAGGATGTTGTACTAAGTACTAAGATTGAATGTCACTTGGGGGTTGAATAAAACTGATAATGATGTGAGCTCAGAAAAAACATTTGTGGTTATTTCATTATAAATGTTATGTTATATTTGTCTGACCTACACGTGCCTCTTTGATTTAATTGTAAGCAGGATGACTGAATGATCATAATCAATGTCAAACCGACCAAAACAATCAATTTCAGTGGGGGTTGAATAATTTTGAACACAACTGTATTTTTTGTTGCACATAATGGCAAGTCATTCTGCCTTATGTCAGGCGTCATTAGCGGATTTCAAATCTTCAAATCTTCAGCGCCACTTCAGCTCACTCCATGCTAACATCATCCAGGAATTTCCAAAAGGGACTGAACAAGCACAAATTGGTCACTTTGAAAATTCAAGCAGAAAAGCAGATACAGTTTTCCCAAAAATGTAGCTTTAAATATGGCTTGGAAAATGTAATTTGGCTTGGAACATTGCACGGGCTAAAAGGCTGTCAAACCGCGGCATTCCCCGAAGCACCTCGCTCATTCTCTCGTGCGTGCAATCGGGCTTGATGGAGAACACCCAAAGCTCATTCACACACTCATCACACCACCTATATAGTCACTCGCTTCTCGCACAATCGTCGTCGGTTATTGTACGTACATGTGTGTTGTTTCCTTTCGTTGTTTGCACGTTACGCTTCCCGTTTCGCTCAGCTCCGCGCTTCCCTTCACGCATCATTGGACTATGCTGCACGACCTGCCATGCATGCGGTTCTGGACTCTGTGGGCCACGCTCCGGTGAGCGCACCACTGGATATCACCTTTTGCTTGTGTTGGTGTTGACAGATAAAATGTTCGGAATTACCGCCGTGGTCCCGATGCAAACCAAACCAAGGAGGTAGGATTCGCTCCACCGCTATGAAAACCCAGAAACTCGGCAGCACCACTCCCCCACGCTGACGTCACGGAATTCCCGGCTCGCTTCTCTGGCAACAGAGCTGAGTGGGGCGTGTTTTTACGGAGCGTGGAGGGTTATATGGTGTCGGATTTGTCCTTCTACCCGACGGAGAGGGCCAAGATTGCTTTCATTATTTTTCTACTGTCTGGAGAATCCCTCTCTCTGGCCAGTGGGTTGTGGAGCGTGACTGGAGGCAAATTCGGCACATGCGCCCGTTTCATCCGGCTTCTCACCAGGGAACTCGGGATTCTTACAGCGGATCTCCACTATCTCTCCCCCACATCCGAGAGCTCCAGGGTTTCCCGGAGAGCTCGGCTCCGCTCTAGGACCTCCGTGGGTTCTCCACCCTGCTCCGGCCCTCCAGGACATTTCTGCTACGCCCCAGGACCCCCAGGAGATCTCCGCCCTGCTCCAGGCCCTCCAGGACGGTTCCGCTCCGCCCCAGGTCCTCCAGGAGATCCTCACCCTGCTCCAGGACCTCCAAGCGAGCACCGCTCCGCTCCAGGACCTCAAGGAGAGCTCAGCTCCGTTCCAGAATCCCCAGGAGGGCTCAGCTCCGTTCCAGGTCCTCCAGGAGAGCTCAGCTCCGTTCCAGGTCCTCCAGGAGAGCTCAGCTCCACTCCGCTCCGATGCCGTGAAGGGGAAGTTGAACTGCCGCATGGCCGCGAAGGGGAAGTCGAACCGCCACCTGGCCGCGAAGAGGACGATGAACTGCCGCCGGGCTGCAAAAGGAAAGTCGTACCGCCTCCCCAGGGCTCCTCAGAAGGCGACGGCTCTCCTCCAAGTCTCCATGCAGGTGAAGCCGTGCCTCCAAGTCTCCCTGAAGGCAAAGGATCGCCTCACAGTCTCCCTGAAGGCAAAGCCACGTCACCGAGCTCCTCTCCGGCCAAAGTCACAGCGCTGTGCTCCTCTCTGGGCGAAGCCACATCTCAGAGCCCCTCTCCAGGCGACGTCTCACTCCTGAGCCCCTCCGACAGCGACGTCCCGTCCGCGAGTCGCGCTGGAGGTGACATCAAACAACCAGGTGCACGTAGGAACGGCCTGACAGTCTCAAGGCCTTCAGGGAGTAAAGACACCATCCCAGGTCTTAGTGGAGACACCATCGCTCCACTGGACTTCTCAGAGGATGGAGTAGTGGGTGGAGGTCATCCACAGTTTATTTATATGTTTTTGGAAAGTTTTTGAAGCTATGATTTCCATAAGCTATAATAATGACATGAGATGACTTAGAAATTAGATGACTAGCACTGTGTTATATGGGCTTTCCAAAGTGAAGCTGCTTACTGCAGACCTGCACCCTGTAGGTGTAAAATACTTACCCATTGCCTGTTTGTTAATATTCTTCTCACATTACAGACTGTCCCTTGTTTTCACTTACACAATTTTTATTCAGCATAGCTTCAAGCTAATTACCTAATAAATTGGTCACTGTTGTGAACTATTCTTTACAGCACAAATATTCATTGTTTACAAGTTCACAGACTTGGTCTGTGATGTTCAACTTGATGTTCTCCTGAGAATGAGAGGGGGTGGTGAGTTCCCACAACAGGAAGAAAGTAAATGCGGTCAAAAAAAGAAAAAAAAAAAGAAAAAAATAAGCCAAAAGCTTTTGAAGCCAAAGAGCATTAGTCCATCAGAAATCACCATGAAAATAGAATCATTCAACTTATCAGTAAGTGCTTGAGCACTGCTAAGTTTTTTTTTTTATTATTCAACAAAATTGTGGTCTTCTGAAAAGGCTGTGTATTAAAAATTAGATTTTATATATTTTGTATGACCAGCTGACTTTACCATCAGCAAATATTGCATCTGAGAACATAAAAAGCTTAAGAAGTTCATTTTAATTTCTACTTTACAGCCCGTTAATGGTGACCCAAACACTCGAAGTACTTAACTGTTGCCTGTTTGTTAATATTCAGTTTGTCAGCAGTCCTCTCCTTTCCCAAATAGAAAAAGACCACTGCTCACTAGGCGTCATGGATAGTAAAGCACTATGAAATTCCTTAGTGTTGAGGAATTTAGAATGTCTAATGACAGTCCCTTGTTTTCACTTACACAATTTTTATTCAGCATAGCTTCAAGCTAATTACCTAATAAATTGGTCACTGTTGTGAACTATTCTTTACAGCACAAATATTCATTGTTTACAAGTTCATAGACTTGGTCTGTGATGTTCAACTTGATGTTCTTCTGAGAAAGAGAGGGGGTGGTGAGTTCCCACAACAGGAAGAAGGTAAATGCGGTCAATAAAAGAAAAAAGAAAAAAAAAAGCCAAAAGCTTTTGAAGCCAAAGAGCATTAGTCCATCAGAAATCACCATGAAAATAGAATCATTCAACTTATCAGTAAGTACTTGAGCACTTTTTTTTTTTTATTCATTCAACAAAATTGAGGTCTTGTGAAAAGGCTCTGTATTAAATATCAGATTTTATATATTTTGTATGACCAGCTGACTTTACCATCAATATTGCATCTGAGAACATAAAAAGCTTAAGAAGTTCATTTTCATTTCTATTACCCGGTAATGGTGACCCAAACACTCGAAGTATAATATTATTTAACCCTAAAATGATTAGCTCATTCTAGTCATTTATATGTGTTACCGACACCCACAAACTTTCTCATTAGTGGGCCGATTTTAGATTTAGTTTAGTTTCAATTTTCTGAGACAGCTTTGATGTCATAATCAAAGGTACACAAAAATGAAAATCATATAGCTTATGATCTATAAAGGCATTTTGGATTGCATATATTTAATGGCATGTAAATAACATTTAAGTTGGACCTCAGACAGAACAATGTCTTTATTACTGTGCATTTCATTTTATCTGTACAATCAATTGCATCTTTTCAATCTCTCTCTCAGACTCAAAGCAAAGATATAAATATGAATTTCTCAGTGGAGAAACAGAATGGCTTCTACTCAGCTGGTTCCAATGAAGAGAACATGCTCTTTGCCACTTTATACATTATTATCTTCATCATTTCTGTTCCATGCAACTTGCTGGCTCTGTGGGTTTTCTTTCATAGTAAGAGCTCCTCCTCTTCCAATGTGTTCCTGCTGAACCTGGCTATAGCTGACATGTGTTATGTTTTGGTGCTGCCCATGCGTGTGATTTATCATGCTTTAAATAGTGACTGGCCACTTGGGGAGGCATTTTGTCGCATGGTGGGATTTCTGTTCTTTATAAACCTTTACTGCAGCATGTACTTCATAACTTGCATTGGCCTGGACCGCCTACTGGCCATCAGCCTACCCATGAAAGGCCAATCCGTGAGGAAAAGTAAAAACGCTAAAGTGGTCTGTGCCATTTTGTGGACATTGGTGACTTTTTCAATGGTGCCTGTGCTCTTCTCTCGCCAAACAACTAACTTTTTGCCCTCTGGCAGGAATGTGACTAATTGTAATCAGCTGTACTTGGAAAAGGGCTCTATCAAAGCTTTTGCGTCAACTGCAGTTGCAATTGCTATCCCTCTGTTCTCTCTGACAGTGTCTTATATTCTCATTCTTCTTAAACTCAGAGGGATGACATTTAACCAGAGAAAATCTTTTCAAAGTAAAGCAATCAGAATGATATTACTTACTTTGGTTACCTTTATAGTGGCCTTTGTGCCCTATCACATACATCGTTTGATTTACATAGAGCGCCACAAACAGGGAAATTTATTTGATTTTGAAATTAGATCTTTAGCATTTGGTAACCGTTTAACCTCTGCTCTCACATGTGTTAGTGGTATAATGGATCCTCTTCTGTACTTCTTTCTGGCTCAAAATTACAAGAGGTCTCTGCGTCGGCTATGTGGAACAGCAACAAACAAAGACCAGTCACAGTTAACCTCTTGAATGAAATTAGAGGATTTTCAAAACCACATTTCTTGGATAAATGGTCAAACAATTAACAATTTATACAAATAAATCTTTCTGCAACCTGCTTGTTAAAATATTAGCTGGATCATCTTCAGATGATAGCTATCAGATTAGTAGAATCAAATGTTTCTTGTTGTGTAATGCAATGTGTGGAAAAGCAGTGAAGTTTAAAGATCACATTCATACAGTATGTGTTGTATGTGGATGAAATATTAATTGGTTGAATCATATTTAATTTATTTAATCAATGCCAATGATCTTAAATGCCAAGTGACTCTTTCTTGATTCTGTGTAATAATAAAACAAAACATCATTTTTCTATGTGTGTGAATTTTTACTCTGTGTGTCAATTTTGCTGAATAAACAAGATTAAAAAAAATCTTCTTTCACATCTGTGAGCTTGGAAATTTCAATGTTCAATATCAGTGTGAGTCTAAAATAAAAGTAAGGAATTGATGTTACAATCTATGAAATATAAGGTTTTTATATATTTATTTTTATAAGCTTCTCTGCAGCTGGCATGTCAAGAAACCAAGGATATTCCTTGAAAATTGCACTAAACATTGGTGACTTTGGTGATCACTTTTAGTAGTAGTAGAAGGTTTGGACTTTACTAAAATGTTCTTTGCTAATAAATGTCATATATATATATATATATATATATATATATATATATATATATATATATATATATATATATATATATATATACACACACAGTATATATACAGTGAGGAAAATAAGTATTTGAACACCCTGCTATTTTGCAAGTTCTCCCACTTAGAAATCATGGGGGGGGGTCTGAAATTGTCACCGTAGGTGCATGTCCACCGTGAGAGACATAACCTAAAAAAAAAATCCAGAAATCACAAAGTATGATTTTTTTAACTATTTATTTGTATGAGACAGCTGCAAATAAGTATTTGAACACCTGACAAAGTCAGTGTTAATATTTGGTACAGTAGCCTTTGTTTGCAATTACAGAGGTCAAACGTTTCCTATAGTTTTTCACCAGGTTTGCACACACCGCAGGAGGAATTTTGGCCCACTCCTCCACACAGATCTTCTCTAGATCAGTCAGGTTTCTGGCCTGTCGCTGAGAAACACAGAGTTTGAGCTCCCTCCAAAGATTCTCTATTGGGTTTAGGTCTGGAGACTGGCTAGGCCACTCCAGAACCTTGATATGCTTCTTACAGAGCCACTCCTTGGTTATCCTGGCTGTGTGCTTCGGGTCATTGTCATGTTGGAAGACCCAGCCTCGACCCATCTTCAATGCTCTAACTGAGGGAAGGAGGTTGTTCCCCAAAATCTCGCAATACATGGCCCCGGTCATCCTCTCCTTAATACAGTGCAGTCGCCCTGTCCCATGTGCAGAAAAACACCCCCAAAGCATGATGCTACCACCCCCATGCTTCACAGTAGGGATGGTGTTCTTGGGATGGTACTCATCATTCTTCTTCCTCCAAACACGTTTAGTGGAATTATGACCCAAAAGTTCTATTTTGGTCTCATCTGACCACATGACTTTCTCCCATGACTCCTCTGGATCATCCAAATGGTCATTGGCAAACTTAAGACGTGCCTGGACATGTGCTGGTTTAAGCAGGGGAACCTTCTATGCCCTGCATGATTTTAAACCATGACGTCTTAGTGTATTACCAACAGTAACCTTGGAAACAGTGGTCCCAGCTCTTTTCAGGTCATTGACCAGCTCCTCCCGTGTAGTTCTGGGCTGATTTCTCACCTTCCTTAGGATCATTGAGACCCCACGAGGTGAAATCTTGCATGGAGCCCCAGTCCGATTGAGATTGACAGTCATGTTTAGCTTCTTCCATTTTCTAATGATTGCTCCAACAGTGGACCTTTTTTCACCAAGCTGCTTGGCAATTTCCCCGTAGCCCTTTTTAGCCTTGTGGAGGTGTACAGTTTTGTCTCTAGTGTCTTTGGACAGCTCTTTGGTCTTGGTCATGTTAGTAGTTGTATTCTTACTGATTGTATGGGGTGGACAGGTGTCTTTATGCAGCTAACGACCTCAAACAGGTGCATCTAATTTAGGATAATAAATGTAGTGGAGGTGGACATTTAAATACATAAAGGCAGACTAACAGGTCTTTGAGAGTCAGAATTCTAGCTGATAGACAGGTGTTCAGATACTTATTTGCAGCTGTATCATACAAATAAATAGTAAAAAAATCATACATTGTGATTTCTGGATTTTTTTTTTTAGATTATGTCTCTCACAGTGGACATGCACCTGACAATTTCAGACCCCTCCATGATTTCTAAGTGGGAGAACTTGCAAAATAGCAGGGTGTTCAAATACTTATTTTCCTCACTTTATATATACATATTAGAGACAACCCTTTACTTTCACCTGGACTTGCAAAAAAAGTTTCTAGTTGAAGATATGCTGGCTCTGTTGATGCTTCTGTGTCATGTTCTGTAGTCCTATTTCTATAAATCCATAAAAATTTACCCAAAATAAAGAAATGTTGAAATGAATAATGCTAATTTGAGCAAGTTGGGATGGAAAAACATCCTTACATTTTTCTTGCTTTAACCAAAATGGACTTAAATCCTTAACTGCTAGAACATTAGCACATTTTCCTTTGCAAAAGTGCCAGAGTTTCTGGCATTCAGATGAATAACTGAAAAATTAGGTTAATTAAAAGCAGAATGTTGTAGCAATTATTGTAAAACAAACATTCAAGATGCAGACAATATAATAACTAACATTGTAATAACTGGCATTCCCCCTCTGGGAACACAGGGATAATTGGCCATAAAATTTTGGACAAACAGTGTACCTGTAAATTAGGTTTAATTAGACCCAATGGTGGCAATTGAGCCTAATTTCATGGACCAAACCAAAAGTAGAAAAACCATAGGCAACAGCAGCAAGTTCTTACACATTTTCAGTGCTAGTCCCCATGACTAGGAATAAAGCATGGATGGGAGATGGTAGATCAGTGGTTAAAGTATTGAACTTTGAAACAGAAGGTCATGAGTTCAGATCTCAGCACCACTCAGCTACTACTGCTGGCTTCTTAAGCAAAGTGCTTTGGGACTCATGTGTCCAGCTGGTCATGTGACCAGAGTGATGTGTACAGAATCGCTTCTCTGATGTCATCATAAAAATTATAGTATCTCCTTGACAACCACCAAACAAACAAACAGCAGCAAGAAGCAGCAGCGATTAGCAGCAATAAAGAAACATTACAACTTCTCTTCTATTGAACATTTCTTCATACAGGTACCTGGTAAGTCATCTAAATAATTATTGTAAAATATTGTAGATTATTTAGTAGAAGACGCAAAAAGTAAAAAGTAATTATTTAGTGACATTAGCATGGGTAACTAGCCGGCTAGCTAAGCTTAGCTTTTATTGTTTAGCTTTTTATATTAATCCAACAAATTTACCTAATAATTAGTATTGAACCTATTAGATACAATGAAGTAGCTTAATTTAACCTATTTCGCCCATATTTTTATAAATCTCATGTAACCTATTTACTACAAGTCTAATTAACATAACATACTAATAAATAGAGTAGAATAGGGTCAGACTGGGACTACAATTTTAATAATGCTTGCAGCCGTGGCATGTTTTATCTGTTGTGGAATTCCTTGCCATTGTTTAGACAATAAGTACAGCTCCGAGTGTATAAAATTACAGGTGAAGAGTCTTCTACAGAAAACATCTCCACAGATATGGATCAAAACATCTATGTGGATTTGGATGGAGGGATTATGGCCCTAGTCATTGAAAAAAAATTACTGTAACAAACGTTTCCTTATAACTAAAAGCACTAAACCCTTTCTACACTTCAATTCTGATACTTTGATTATATCGTATAAATCATGTTGTTGTTGTGAGTATTTTATGCTGTGTGCAGGAACATGGCAGCTGGTGAACATAGGAGGCTTCTGAAAGGTATGCGTCTGCATCAACACATGTGTGATGTCCTTGTTTCCAATCTTCCAAAGCATTGCCTGTGGTGCGTGCAGCAGCCCACCTGTCCTTTAGGTAAATGGTGCCATAATGGACCCTGTGAGTTCTTCAAGTTTCCTCCAGAAAAGGACGAATTTGTTTGGGAAACTGATGAGGACCCGTTCAGACCGGTGATCGACATTCTGCACCATGCTGACATGTTCTCCCCAGATGGAATGTGGCTAGATTCCATCCAGAACTCTGTCTATGATCTTCCTGCAGGACTTCAGCTGATCACCCGTATCTTTCATGTGCGTAGTGCTATTACCCTTATCCAATCGTTTGGAGTTCCTGCCCGCTCGCTGGGTGCTCCGAGTACTCACAGATTTCTCTTCATGGAATTCATCATGCAAAGCACCTTTGTAACGTACTACACCATCACCTTCTATGGCTATGTTCTATGGACAAGTGAACCAGCGAAACATCGTGATTGGAATTGTCGTCCTATCCTTTGTCACAAATTTCACACAATCGGAACAGACTCAATGGTATTCTCATCGAGAGGTCACAGTGGTGGTTTCAGGTATCACAGTGGGGTGTGATCTGCACTGCAGTCTCACAGTTCTATATCTGCTCCCCTGCGGCACTGGATCAGACGACTATCACCCATTCCATAGTTAAGCCACTTTGCACTGGACTGCATCAACTTTTAATTGCTTTAATTTTCTTATGTTGTCACATTTGTTAGTTACTTGTACAATCATGACTGAGGATGACCTTGGTGGTGAGTCCACTGTCGCGCCACTGGCGGGCAGAGTGGGATTTTTACATAAAATTTGGTTGCTATCAGGGTTTTTATCCCACTCCTAGTTCATCATGTTGTGATAAGGCTTATCCGTTGATGCTTTGAGGGTGGGTGATGATGTCGATTTTGGTAGAATGATTTTTTTTTTTTTTGCTTAGATTTTTGTCTTATTTTGATTTTTTGTCTATGTTTTTTTTGTTTTGTTATAAATATATAAATAAATACAATTATTTTTGTGTTATGTGACATATGTTTGTTAATGGGTTAAAATAGAAGTAAGCATAGAGTGTGAGACTAATTAATAAGGGAGTGATGGATCTAATCCACCTTATCTAGCGTGTGACCTAATAATTAGTATAGTATATTTAATCAAACTAATGTAACCTGTTTACTACAAGTATAATTCAAAATATTAATAATCAGTTACTAATAAATAGAGTAGAATAGGGTCTGACTAATGTTATGAGTGTGTAGGAGAAACAAAAACAACGTACAAGGTAGACTTAAACATGATTATTGTTAAAGAAGAGTTTGTGAGCCATTGCTGCTGCAAAAGACATGGGTGAGCAATCAGGATCAGATTTAGGGGAAGATATGGGAGGATAATAATAATAATCAGGTGAGAGAACGGGGGAATAATCAGTAGGGGACCAACATGAAGGATAAGGAGGAGATGGTAGAGTTGATGCAAGAATGCGGGAGTCGTCATAGTCTTCATTGTCGGTCTGTGTCACCTGATGATAAACAGCAGGAAGGTCAGACGAGGTCTGTGTGCCCATATCACGTGTAAAAGTACTCTGCTCGATGCGAGGAGGCAGACAGGGGTTCTCTGGAACAGCTGGAGTAGAGAGATGTTCAATAAGTCGAGCAATCTCAGTGGTGAGGGAGAAGAGTTGAAACCTGACAATACTGTCGGCAGAGAATGCTCCTAAGAGCTGTCCCAGAACATCTGTGAGATGGAGCTGAATAAAAGAAACCAACTGAGATACAATGTAAAAGGGTAAAATCACAATGACTAAATATAAAAATTAATATGTGCATGTAGGGACAAAAGTAACAAGCTTATAAATCCAACCTTTACAAATCCAACCTTTTTGACACAGAGAGCTACTTCTTGGGTACCAACTAATGTGAAGGGCTACCAGTTTGATAAAAAATTTGCTCAATTTACCTTCAATTATGTTATTATTAATAATTAATGATATTCTGGTCCTGGTAATATTATTCACGTGAGACTCAAAGGAAAGACTCGGGTCAATAATCACAGCAAGGTCTTTGACCGCCGTACATGCTGAAACAGAAACACCATCTAGAGATGCTACGTAATCGGAAAGTTTACTTCTAGCTGCATGTGGTCCTAGTAAAAGTACTTCTGTCTTATCTGAGTTGAGCAGAAGAAAGTTATTAAGCATCCACTGTCTAATGTCCTTTACACACTTCTCAACACTGTTTAGCTGATCTCTCTCATCTGGCTTTGCTGAAATATACAGCTGTGTGTCATCAGCATAGCAATGGAAGCGAATCCCATGTTTATGAATGATTTCACCAAGAGGCAGCATATATACAGAGAAAAGCAGTGGGCATAAGACAGATCCTTGAGAAACACCAAACTTTAACTCAGAGAGTGTGGAGAACTCACCATTTACATCCACAAACTGATAGCGATCAGTCAAATAAGACCTGAGCCAAGAGAGAGCCGTTCCCTTTATTCCAACAACATTCTCAAGTCTAGCAAGCAGTATAGTGTGATCAATGGTGTCAAAAGCTGCACTAAGGTCGAGCAAAACAAGTAAGGAGACAAAACCCTGATCAGAGGCCAATAACAGGTCATTTACCACCTTAACTAGCGCCGTCTCTGTGCTATGATGAGGCCGAAATCCTGACTGATACATTTCAAAAATGTTATTCATAAGTAGGTGTGAGCAGAACTGCTGTGCTACAACCTTTTCTAAAATTTTGGATATAAAGGGGAGATTTGATATTGGCCTGTAGTTGGACAACTGAAATGGGTCAAGGTCAGGTTTCTTAATAAGGGGGTGGATAACTGCCAGTTTGAAGGATTTAGGTACATAACCAGTGCTAATGGAAGAGTTAATTATTTTTAAAACAGGTTTAATTACCTCTGGAGCTATCTGTTTAAAGAAACTAGTAGGCAGGGAATCGAGAATGCAGGTTGATGGTTTTGATGAGGAGATTAATGAAATTTAGTAATTCTCATGAATAGGAGTGAAGCTTTGTAGTTGATTGTCCGTTATAATTACACTGCTGTCTACAGGGTTACTGGTAAAATAATTTGGATTTGTGTTAACCGTCTGGATTTCTTGCCTAATGTTTTCAATTTTATTATTAAAAAAGTTCATGAAATCATTCCTACCTAATGATGGTGTGCATGTTAGTGCAGTGCTTTTATTCCCTGTTAATTTTGCTACCGTGCTGAATAAAAATCTAGGATTATGCTTGTTATTTTCTATGAGGGTGGAGAAATGTGCTGATCTAGCAGCACTAAGAGATTTTCTATAATTTAAGAGGCTCTCCTTCCATGCTATTTGAAATACTGTTAATTTTGTTTGACGCCATTTACGTTCTAATTTTCGAGTGGTCTGTTTTAAGGTGCGCGTATGATCAGTATACCACTGTGCTAATTTTTTCTCCCTGATCATTTTGGTCTTAAGGGGAGCTACATCATCTAGAGTGTAACGTAACGTTGTTTCTAGATGCTCAGTGGCCCAGTCGAGCTCTGCGGGGTCTGATGGAGATCTATCTAATATCGTAATTTCGGGGAGATTATTAATAAAACGCGCTGCTGTAGCTGACGTGAAAGTACGCTTAACACGGTAGCGTGGTGAGGTAGAAATGCAATGACTTAGGCAAATTTTAAACGAGATTAGATAATGGTCTGAAATAGCTTCAGACTGTGGAATTATGACTAAGTTTTTTATTTTTAATCCAAATGTTAACAACAAATTGAGAGTGTGTCCACCACTATGAGTGGGTCCTATAACATTCTGATTAATTCCAACTGAATCTAGAATGGACACAACTGCTGCTATTAAGGAGTCTTCCTGATTATCAAAATGAATATTAAAGTCTCCAACAATTAATGCTTTGTCTAAAGAAGTAGCTACATTTGTGATGAAACCTGCAAATTCTATTAGAAAATCAGAGTAGGGCCCTGGGGGTCTATAAATAATAATTAGTGGAATTACTTGACTTGACCTGCTTTCGGACACTGAATATTTTATGTTGGTGTAAAGAACTTCAAATGTTTTACATTTTTGTTTAGTCTTTTGTGTGACATTTAGATTATTATTATAAATAGCTGCTACTCCACCTCCTCTGCCATTTAGACGGGGTTGGTGTATGTAACTATACCCAGGAGGACTCGCCTCATTTAATGCTACATATTCATTCGATTTAATCCATGTTTCTGTCAAACACATTATATTAAACTCCTGGTCGGAAATAATTTTGTTTATAGTAAGCGCTTTTGGCGTGAGAGATCTAATATTCAACAATCCTATCTTTAGATCAGAGGTGCTGGCTGTGCGTTCAGTCCTATTTAAAAACTCCCCGAGATGGCATAAGGAAGAAACCTTGAAAGGAACCAGACTCAAGAGGGAACCCATCCTCATCTGGGTTGCACCGAATGTCCATTTATAGCAGATATACGATGTTGCGGGGTACATTGATAATGATCAGAAGCAAAAACTAGTCCTGAGTCAGTGTAGCAGACTGTTGACATTAACTACAGTCCAATCCATCCTCAAAGCACCTGTTCTTACTCCAAAATTTCATGGAACCACCCAAGGCGTTGATGAGAAACCGTCCCAAGCCGCACAGAGTGGCCTCCAGTCGAAGAGAACACTATCCAGAGGCAGGCCTGGACGAAGTGGGAAGATCCACGGAGGGGAGAGGGGCAGGAACAGTGGTCACTGGAGCATCAGGAGCATGTTTAACTCGACCGAGAGAGAGAGAGAGAGAGAGAGAGAGAGAGAGAGAGAGAGAGAGAGAGAGAGAGAGAAGAGGGTGACAGGAAAAGAAGGATATGGATTAATAAGTGTCCTTATTGTTGTATGAAAGTTAATATCACTGTGCAGTTTGGACTCCGGCAAGACTTGCTATGGCAGCATAATTACAAGGAAGAACCAAAAGGTAACACAGACATGAGGGATCTCTGGGATAAGAGACGACCCACCACACTACCATCAACGAACCTGAGTGAACGTGTGAATGTGAGGGGATGACCAAATACTCTATATCCATGTTCCCTCCAGATCTGCGTCTTTGCCTAAGAAAAAATCTACTAATCAAAGGCTTGACTAAATAAATGTGTTTTCAACCTCGACTTGAACACTGAGACTGTGTCTGAGTCCCGAATACTGATTGGAAGGTTGTCCCATAACTGTGGGGCTTTATAAGAGAAAGATCTTCCCCCTGCTGTATGTTATTTGTGAACCAACAGATAGCCTGCACCTTTTGATCTAAGTAGGCGTGGAGGATCATACTGGTAAAGAAGTTCACTCAGATACTGCGGTGCGAGACCGTTAAGTGCTTTATATGTCAGTAGTAGTATTTTATAATCAATGCGAGATTTGATTTGATTGAGATTTGCCAGTGTAGACTGATTAAAACAGGGGTGATGTGGTCATATTTCCTAGATCTAGTGAGGACTCTTGCTGCTGCATTCTGAACTAACTGAAGCTTATTTATGCACTTACTCACACACCTAGCAGTAAAGCGTTACAGTAGTCTAATCTAGAAGTAACAAAAGCATGAACTAGTTTTTCTGCATCCTGTAACGACATCATATTTCAAATTTTAACAATATTTCTAAGGTGAAAGAAGGTGATCCTGATGATATTATTCACGTGAGCCTCAAAGGAAAGACTAGGGTCAATAATAACACCAAGGTCTTTGACAGCCATACACGCTGAAACAGAAACACCATCCAGAGATGCTACGTAATTGTAAAGTTTGCTGTTAGCTGCATGTAGTCCTAGTAAAAGTACTTCCGTCTTATCTGAGTTGAGCAGAAGAAAGATATCAAGCATCCACTGTCTAATGTCCTTTACACACTTCTCAACATTGTTAAGCTGATCTCGCTCATCTGGCTTTGCTGAAATATACAACTGTGTATCATCAGCATAGCAATGAAAGCGAATACCATGTTTATCTATAATTTCACCAAGAGGCAGCATATATACAGGTAGTCGTCAACTTACGACCTATGCAACTTATGACTATTCGACTTAACGACCACAATTGCCAGCCATGGCGTACGACAGTGCGTACCAGCTTCCGGCATAATTTCACAGTACTGTACATATAGCCTACTCTACTTACGACCAAATCGTATTACGACCGGTCTGTCGGTCCCAATCGTGGTCGTAAGACGACGACTACCTGTAAAGAGAAAAGCAGTGGGCATAAGACAGATCCTTGAGAAACACCAAACTTTAACTCAGAGAGTGTGGAGAACTCACCATTTACATCAACAAACTGATGGTGATCAGTCAAATAAGACCTGAGCCAAGAGAGAGCCGTTCCCTTTATTCCAACAACATTCTCAAGTCTAGCAAGCAGTATAGTGTGATCAATGGTGTCAAAAGCTGCACTAAGGTCGAGCAAAACAAGTAAAGAGACAAAACCCTGATCAGAGGCCAATAACAGGTCATTTACTACCTTAACTAGCGCCGTCTCTGTGCTATGATGAGGCCGAAATCCTGACTGATACATTTAAAAAATGTTATGTATAAGCAGATGTGAGCAGAACTGATGTGCTACAACCTTTTCTAAATTTTTGGATATAAAGGGGAGATTTGATATTGGCCTGTAGTTGGACAGCTGACATGGGTCAAGGTCAGGTTTCTTAATTAAGGGGTGGATAACTGCCAATTTGAAGGATTTAGCACATAACCAGTGCTAATGGAAGAGTTTATTATTTTTTAAACAGGTTCAATTACCTATGGAATTATCTGTTTGAGGAAACTTGTAGGCAAGATTGAGAATGCAGGCTGATGATTTTGATGAGGAAATTAATGAAATTAGGTCATTCTCACGAATAGGAGTGAAGCTTTGTACTTGATTGTCTGTTATAATTACACTGTTGTCTAAAGGGTTACTTGTAAAATTATTTGGATTTATGTTAACCGTCTGGATTTCTTGCCTGATGTTTTCAATTTTCAATTCTCGCCTCCAAACCTCTCCAAGGGTGATGACATGGACCAAGGTCCCTCTCCTGGCGACGTCACGCCTCCAAGTCCCTCCGTTGGCGACGTCTCACCCCCGAGCTCCTCCTTCGGCGACGTCTCGCTCCCGAACTCCCCTGAAGGCGACATCTCGCTCCTGAGCTTCTCCTTCGGCGACGTTTCGCTCCCGAGCTCCCCTGAAGGCGACGTGTCGCCCCCGAGCTCCCCTGAAGGCGACGTCTTGCCTTCCGAGCTCAGGTTCCTCAGAGGATGACAAAGCACTCCCGAGTTCCTCTGAAGGCGTCGCTTGGCCTCAGGACACCATCAAGAACGTCTTCCTGTTCCCGGTCTCCGCCAAAGGCGTCGCTCCGTTCCGGGTCTCCAGGGTGGACATCACTCCGCTCCAGTCCTCTCCGGTGGGCGTCAGTCCACCCCTGATCGTTGCCGAGGGCGTCACTCGGTCTCTGGTCTCGGCCATGGAGGTCGCTCAGCCTCTGAAATCTGCTGAAGACGTCTCTCTGCCTCCGGCCTCCGCGGTAGACGTCTCACTGTCTCCAGCATCCGCTCCAGCATCAGTGGAAAATCTGACAAAAAGCATAATTGAGTTTGGGACACAAAAATCTTGGAAGGTACTGTATTACTAAAGGATCAAATCTTTATCAATCTTTATCTTTATTCTATAAATTTTAGTTCTTTATTAAAAAGAAAGTGCTTCAGTAAGTTCGAATTTTATTATGGATCTTGTGTGCAGATATGTCGTGGGAGGTGCAGCTGTCATTAATCTATGCCAGTCATGATCTTGCACCCAGCAACCCCAAAGCCACTCTCAAGACTTTGCAATTATGGCAGCAAAACTTTGCAAAGCCCGTTCCCCCAGCCATCACCAAGTGCATGAATCAGATCAGCTTCCTGTCGTCACACATGGACCAAAAAAAGCCAAATATTTTTTTTATAGATTATAATTATAGAAGTGTATGTCTTTATAAATAAATAAATAATATATATATATATATATATATATATATATATATATATATATATATATATATATATATATATATATATATATTATTGGTCGTCTTTTATAATTTACACGGTGACCGGCCGTGCATTTCACACCTCGGCCTTCAGTCCCAATCCCCCTCTTAATAAAATCATTATGATGCCACAGCTATATTACAGACAGGTATCTTATAGAGTGTGAATTAATGCCTTTACTAATGCAAGAAACCCAATGAACACAATTTAACAAGTCTCTTTTCACTGAAGCCACAGCGGCACCACTCACGAATATCAACTCTAGCAGAAGCATCAATATTAACCTCGAAAAAAAATTTCCTGTTTTTTTTTCATGCATCTTTATGCATTTTTTTTCTTGATTTATAGTTTTCCTGTATTTTGTATGATAATGAGAATAATAAATTGATAGGGAGTCTAGAGTCGAGAGGCCAACAGCAATTCTTAAGGAACTACAGGAAGTTCTGGCAGGTACTGGTCACTCCTTGCATGTGACCATCATATCCTGTATTCTGTACAAGTCTTGGCTGTCTGGTAGGGAGATCAGAAGGTAGCTGTTTCTTACAAAGAAGAATATACAATTCTGTCTGTATTGTCAAGAGATTTATTTAGTCACATGTGGAATAAATCTTCCATTGGCGTAATCCTCCAGCAGTGCCATCATGCAGCATTACACACGGGAGTCACCACAGCATTTATATGTTTACAGTAATTACACTGATCATTAAAAATCACAGCATGAATTAGTGGCATCACCACCCAAGATACAATTTGAGGATGAAAATGTAACGCATGAACATGTTTCTTAATGCCAGTTTTGTTATAAAGTCTTATTGAAGGAAAATATGTAGTTATTTACACTGTGTTCTGCAGTTATCTAATGGTAGGGGATTTGATGTTATCCTGTATTCCATGCAGTCGGGCATCTCCTCCTCCTGCTCTCCCGTAGTGGAATGTGATGGTGAGATGCCGCTGATTACATATTTAGAGTGAATTTTTATTTAAGATTTGAGTTGGATTTTATAAGAAGGTGTTTATGAAACAACTATCACTCAGTACAAACCCAAACAACCTGCTGGATTTCATCTTCATGATCACAACACTTAAAACAAAACATCTACAATACATACAGGATTCAGGGCCATTTTTCGATATTTATATGTTAAGGTAATTTTGTATTATTTATATTATGAGTCTTTAACCATGTTACTGTATGTACAATTATACTAATTGTGTTTACGTATTGCAAACACTTTATTAGGAACCCCTATATATTCATATACACTGTGTGTGTGTGTGTGTGTGTGTGTGTGTGTGTGTGTATGTGTGTGTGTGTGTGTGTGTGTGTGTGTGTGTGTGTTGCTGAACTTTTTCTTTTACAAGAATATTTGTACAAAGAATTCATTCTCATCAATTGCATTATTTTAGATCAAACATGTGCCCTACTACTATCAGGCAAAATACAATGTCCTGGTAGAAAAAAACACAAAAAAAACAAGTGTGCAAAAACTTACGACCACCAGGCTGAAATAGTCCACGCAGAAACAAAACAGAGTAAGAACAGGAGCTTTGAGGATTGGGATTTGGACTGAAGTTTATATCAACAGTCTGCTACACTGATTCAGGACTACACTTTCTATCTGATCATCACTTCACCTCAACATCATTTAGCTGTAATAAATGGACATTCAGTGAAACCCAGATGAGGACGGGTTCCCTCTTTAGTCCCTCTCTAGGTTTCTTTCTTATGCCGTCTCGGGGAGTTTTTTCTTGCATTTTTCGAGAACATTTTCTTCGAGAACATTTTCTCGAAGCAGCTTTACACATAAAGAACATCATATTCATTTTTATCACCACATTATCTGTGTAAAGCTGCTTCGAGAAAATGTTCATTGTTAAAAGCACAATACAAATAAAAATGAATAAAAAAATCTGGTTTTGTTGAAATAACAGGTTAACAGATGATAACTGAATTTTACCCTCAACTGCTCAGGTGTAAGTTGCTATGGATAAGGTTGTCTGCTAAATGCTGTTAATGTAGGTGGACTGGCAGCTTGTCCTTGTTTGTTGCTGATTATTTCATACTTCTGCTTAGGACAAGCAGTTACATGCTTTACATACGCTTCTCGGTGAGCTTTTTATATCAGGTCAAGTCAAGAAGCTTTTAATCTCATTTCAACTATATATAGCTGACGCAGTACACAGTGAAATAAAACAACGTTCCTCCAGAACCCTGGTGCTACATTTAACAATATAAAGTCACATAACAGAAAACACTGAGCTGAGGACTAGTAAGTGTCCTCGCCACATAAAGTGCATCGTGTGCAACCTAGTGCAAACAGTGACAGACAGACAGTGCAAAACAACACAAGACAGTGCAAAGACAACACAAGACAGTGAAGGACAAATACACAAAACACAAAATAGCTCCGCCAGTAAACCTGCTGTATATTCCACAGTGCAGTGTAAACAAACTAAACATAAACAAAAGGGTTTGTGCAAAGCAGCAGTCAAAAAGTTGTGCGTAAACAGTTTGTTTTTGCACAATATTTAATGATATAATACATTTTTTATATATAATTTGACACAATTCTCTGCAGTTCAATAGCTTTAAACTATTACTACATGCGGTCTAAATAGTTTTGCAAGAAAGTAGAACCTAAGCAGTTTGACCTCAGAGAAACCCCGTACAGTGGGCGTGGCCAGTTGCCCGGTTTATCCGGAAGAAGCGCACAACTGTTTACTTCTAAACAAACTTAAAGATCGCGTTCGCTGTTTGTATGAAACTAAAGAAGTAAAATGTTACCGTAAGTTAATCTTTTAAAATCACGTTACTGATCAGTCTGTGGTCGAGGTCACGTGTTCACTAGCAGTTCCTCCTTGGGTGGAGTGTTTTGAGCACGCGGGTTTAGGTAACGGTACTCAGAGAAACCCAAAGAGTTTATTACAGAGTTACGACGTGTTTTTGAAGTTTCTTTTATTCACCTCCACTGTTGGTCCTTGTCATTAAATAAAAGTTAAACACTGTGGGTAAATAAACAGAGTGCGGTAAATAAACACTGTTCTACAAGATCCATTCGGAGTCTTCACTTTGATCTTTATAAATAGATTTTCAGCATATGATTATTTCCATAATAATAATAATAATAATAATAATAATAATAATAATAAAAACAATGACCGAAAATTAACATTAAATCTAATCGCAACGCCACCAATTTGACCTTAAGCTCTATGCTTTGTTGCAGAGGATCATTTAATACTTTTACATTTACAAATCAAATGATAAATTTTTTTTTTTAATGTAATTTTTCCACAGTGTCATATCCAAGTTTTATCATTGTATCATTCTTTTTCTTGTTTATCCTCCAGATATGTCAGCAGGACCAGTGATGCCAATGCATGTCCCCAAGGAGATAAATAGCATTTTACAAGATCATTATGGGTACAGCCTCATCTTTAGTAAGTCCTGGAGATGTGATCGAGGATGGGTATGGGGCTGAGGGTGGAGAAGCGTGTGAGATTCCTGTGGAAGTGAAGCCAAAGGCACGATTGGTACGCAGCTCATTCCGACGTGGCCCACGGGTCATTGGTGCCAGTTTCAAATCCACAGGCTCTGTGGAACTGGAGTATGCTGCTGAATATGAGCGCCTCCGGAAGGACTACGAGATCTTCCGAGTAAGCAAGAACAACGAGATAGGAGCTATGCAGAAGAAAGAGGCCAAGCTGGACGAAGAGAACAAGAGGCTACGGGCCGAGTTGCAGGTAGCAGAACTGTACCGGATCTCAACCCATGTGTCTATCACAGGTGTCAGTAATTAAGGTCACCTTAGTATGATTGTGTTCATCGATGGTTTGGTGAATTAGAGAAACATTATAGCAAAGATTATAACACACTCAATTTTATTGTCAGGCATTGCAAAAGACGTACCAGAAGATTCTCAGGGAGAAGGAAAGTGCTTTGGAAGCAAAATACCAGGCCATGGAGAGAGCAGCCACCTTTGAACATGATCGAGATAAAGTGAAACGACAATTTAAGGTGCAAAACCTTAATAGTAATAGCCATCTGTATATTATGTTCATACTACATACACATCTGTAAATTACTCCTATAATACCATTTAACTTAATTTATGTAACTTATGTAAACACTGTATATCCTGTACTTCCTGCTATTGCACTTCTGGTTAGACCCAAACTGCATTTCAATGCCTTCTACTTGTACATGTGTAATGACAATAAAGTTTAATCTAATCTAATCTAATCTAATCTAATAATAAATGGTCTTCTAAATAAAAATGATAAAGGTCTTTAAAGATCTATCAGGATATTACTCTAGTGATGAGCTACTCTCAGTGCTAGATTAGTACACTTTTTTCTGGAAGTATTTATCAAAACCTTTTGTCTTCTGGATGTTATACTAAATCTTTAGCTTCAAACTACACTATCATCTGCTATCCTATTTGCACATTTAACACCACCACATCTCTTTTCACCTGATGGCCAGATCTTCCGTGAGACAAAAGAAAAGGAAATTCAGGATTTGTTAAGGGCAAAGCGTGACCTGGAGTCCAAACTGCAGCAGCTACAGGCTCAGGGTATCCATCTCTACGAGCCTCTTGACTCTGACTCTGATGACAACCACACAAGTGTCACAAGTAAGATGTATATACTTATCTATATGTGTACTAGTGAATATTGTCTCAAAGTAGCTTTACAGAGATAAAGGGGTTATAAAAGAATGTATAAGTTTGTTCATTATAATTGCAAATCTGTCCCTAATGAGTGAAGCCAGTGGTGACTGTGGCATGGAAAAACTTCTGAAGTGACAAGAAGGAAGAAAGGTTGAGATGAACCACACTCAAAATATTAATATTAATGCAGTCCAGATCTATCCTCAAAGTTTGACCATCAGTTGCTCAGTAATTTCAGGAATCTTTACGCTGTTGATGTTGAAACATCCCCACAGCGTTCTGTCCTTGTAAGCATTTAAGTCCATGGATTTAATCAAATATGTGACTGGTTATTCATGAACTTTAGATTTTGAGGGTATGTACACATGTGCTACTGGGTATATAATGACAGACATATACAGTTGATGTTATTGGGTCATATGAGTTTTTATAATTGCTAGCTTTTAAGTCTGTATTTTTTCCACTAACTACCTTATTTCTTCGACTCTAGCTTCAGGGACTCGGTGCGAGTATTGGAATGGAGGCATTCTGGGTAGTGAGCCTTCCATGGGGAGTATGATGCAGCTGCAGCAGGGTCACAGAGGGCCAGAGTTTGCCCACAGTCTCATCGATGTTGAGGGGCCATTCGCTAATGTCAGCAGAGGTTAGAGTTCATCACTGCATTATTAGGCTGTGATCTACTAAAACTTTGCTTTCGTATGCCAACTTGATAAGTGTTTCAGCCTGATAAATATGCATAGAATATGCAGTTTTCACAGTTTTGCTCCAGACATAATTGAACCATTAAGAAGTTACAACATGACAGTTAACATGGTGAAGATGTTAAAATATTAGATTTTATGTTAAAAGTATTCAAAGAGAACTAAAGATAATTTTGTTTACATTTGTCTTAGCACATGTAACGTATTGATTTTAAATTTATTTAGAAGGTCTTATGCATGTCTCACGGCTTTTACTTAACATTATACAAATTATAAACATTTACAACATGCCCAACCAACTCCTAATTCAGTAATAACTCCCAATTCTGTTATAAGCCAATGATGAGATGCAAATGTTACAGATTCCTGTCATGGTGTCATTCAATAAAAAAAGTGCATTCCACAAAAAGGGCTTTGTATAGTTATATAGTTAGCATGTTTCCAGGCCTTGAACATCTTTAAACATAATTTAACTAATTAGTTAGTAGATGTATTTAACTGAGAGCCTTTAAATTGACACTGAGTGTGTTTTTTAGATGATTGGGATGCAGCAGTGGCCAGTCTGCTGCAGGTTTCTCCTCATGTGTCTCAGGCTTTATGGAGTAACACAGTCCGCTGTTACTTCATCTACACCCAAGAGACCAGAGCAGAGCTCCATTGCTTTATAGAGGTACACACACACATTAATAGCATGTATGCACTTTTGTCAGTCGCTGTAAGTGTGTCTGCCAAAAGCCATAAATGTAAAATGTAAATGAAATATAAAAATGCATCACTTGTGTTCTCTCTTCAGAATTATTCTCCTGATTTGAAGAAGTTTTGTGAGAGTTTGGGCCATTTCTACTTAACTGTGTGTTTCCCTGAGGAAAAAGCTTCTCTTTACGCTAGTGAGCGCCAGCTGGAGCTCGAGAGGAGCTCAGTGTGTATCCTGCTACTTAAGTCCTCAGTGTCCAGGCACGGCACGCACGCACGCACGCACACACACACACACACACACACACACACACACACACACACACACACACACACACACACACACACAATTATTAATACATAATGTGAAACTTCTTTGTGAGCCTTTTGAGATTTTATTATAGACAATGAGCTGATCAAACCAATATGTAACCAGACAAAATACCAAACTGTTAATTAAAGCATTTTATCCTGTTAAACTTAACAGTTGCATTATTGCTAATTATGATGCAGTGTGTTTAACTACAATTAGTCTTTAATAAATTTATAAATTAATACATTTTGTTTGTTTCCATATTTTTACTTTATGTTTAGTAGAGAAACATCCTTGCTGTTATTTGTGGATTCTGGTGGTCTTTTTTTATTGTATAGTTGTGTAATGGAAGACGTGGAGGAGGCATTTGTACGCACTCCAGACTCTCGTCCTTTGCTGCTTTACCTAAATATGGGTGAAAAGAAGGAGTCTGAGGGGGTTTCCTGTCTGAGCTCGGCCACCAGAGACCTGCTGGAAAAAGTGAACAATGCCGACAAGGCCGCTAAGGTTAAGGTCAGTATCTGCTGTGCTTCAAGAAAAATTCCAGCTATGACACAGATATTTCACCACACATTTTATGTGTTTCAAAAATACGGTATTTTTCGGACTATAAGCCGATACTTTTTTCCTACGCTTTGAACCCCGCGGCTTAAACAACAAAGCGGCTAATTTATGATTTTTTCCTGGGTTTTTCCCGGTTTCACAACCTTCAAGCTAAAAAACTAAGTGACATAACATTAGACCAATGAAATTTTCGAACGGAAATGAAAAAACGCACCTCACCTGTGTTCTGAGCTGCACGGCTTCGGGAGAAAAAAAGTTATTTTTTTAAACGCACGACGATGCCGAAAGATAAACTCCTAAGAGAAATAGTTGTGAAAGGAAGGAGGAAGACAGTGAACAATGACTTTCTTGGTAGGTTTAGATACAAGCCGTTGTAACACGTTGAGTCTGGGTGAAGGGAGAGCTCGCTAACTCCAGTTGCAACAGAAATCATATAAGCACAGACAAACAGGTTTCCAAAACTTGTGCTTTTTTATTTTTCTTGGCAACAGCATTAAGGGTTAGTCAAAGAAACTTAGAACTGAGCATCAGAAAATAATAAGGACATAATCCTCGTCTTGCACACATGCAGTAATACCGGAAAAATGCGGTGCCAGCCTATTCCCAAAATACCGCTCCTAAAGGAAGCGCAACATATTTCACCAGTTACACCGTGTGTAACGTGTCTTTCGTTAAAGACTGTGTAAAGTACATTAGTGTAGACACGCAGCTTATAGACAGGCGGCTTATTTATGTTAAAAATAAAAATATTTTTAAAATTCAGTGGGTGCGGCTTATATATGGGTGTGCTTTATAGTCCGGAAATTACGGTACATTAAAAAGTATACTGGAAAATTATATGCTTCATCCTTTAGTGTTACTAAATGCTGGACCCACTACTTAACTAAGTGTAAGAATTTGCTTTTGACACTCTATCAAGGTATTAAAGAGAATTCAGACATGACTCACCTTGTAAAATGTAACTAAAAAATAGAATGCAATGATTTGCTAATTTTATCAAATGTATATTTTATTTACAATAAAACATAAAAAACATTAAATGCTTAAACTGAGAAAATGTACATTTTTGAAGGAGAAAATAAGGTAATTTTGTGATTGATGACTGCAACATCTTTGAAAAGGGCCATGTTTATCACTGTGTATCACCCCTCTTTTTTAACAACGATCCATGTACATCTGGGAACTAAGAAGACCATTTGCTATAGATTTGGGAGAGGAATGTTGTCCCATTTGTGTATGAAAGAGGATTCTAGTGGCTGAATATTCCTGGGTCTTCTTTGTCATTTTTTGTGCTAAAGGTTGCAGGCCAGTTCTTTATCATGTTCACATATAGCTGCTCCTTTGCACGATAGAGAATTAAACTTATTTGTGGATGAGATAGTGAATCTTATTTTACCTGAGAACTAAAGATCATGGGCATCCAATATTGATCGCACAAAGAGTTAAAAGAGATAAAATGTCCCTCAACTGTTTCTTTTTATTAGTGGCGGGCCGTGCATTTGGTACCTGGGCCTTCAGTGAGGACTTACCTGACTTAATCCACCTTGTAGAACCACTACTATCACGTCCCAATTATAAAAATCATCAATACAATACAAAAACGCAATATAGCCATGCATGGCATTACAGAGAGAGAGGCATTTCACATATGGAGGGTAAATACCATTTTTACAAGAAGCAAGAAACCCAGTTAACACTCCAAACCTCTACATTACCACTGCAACTGTGCCACCTACATCATCTGGAGCAGTTCAGAATAAATATTTGTTTCATAACATGACAAAAACATTAAATATTAAATAAAATACAACCTACTCACTAGAGATGCAGACTCATAATGAGCACCGCTCCTCAGAAGCTGTAAGTTAGTGGTACCACTCGTATTCACTGGTCTGGAAGTGGTACACCAACCCTTTCACAGGGCTGAGAGCTTCAAGGTTGGCTGACCTCTCCCCCCGATGTCTAGCTCCTCTGGAAAGGTGTGCCTTGAAAATGTATTTTTAAGTATGTCCGAGACCAAATCAATTTCTCTTCCTCTGTCAGCCATTGTGGGCGTAAAAAAGTCTAACTTTGATGTATTAATGTGCTACAGACGTATTTTGCTAGTCGAACTTGGCTGTAACAGTTTATCTCTGACCACCCAATCAGAGGATAGAAAAATGCTGATGCTATTCTGGGCCAAATCTGATTGGTTAAAAAAACAGTCCCATTGCAAATATTGTTTGAGGTACATCGGCCAGCACTGCTGATTATGAAGGCCCTGGGCAGATTAGATTGACATGGCAGCACATAGAGGCTGAAATCTGATTGGACAAAAAATCGTGCTTTCACATACATGTTCTAGAAGCAAATTAATAAAATTTCATGGAACAAATATTAGAATTTAGGTTGTAATTGTAGTTCAGTGCTTCTGATAGTGTTTAGGCC